>JZLH01S0245027.1:1298-21188 GCA_001188425.1 Eucidaris tribuloides
CCGCCGAACAGACAGATTTTTCAGTCTACTCCCCACCCCCCCCCCCCTCATGGCATCACCCCTAACCTACAGCAGGAGACATAATGTAGATCTACAGGTTTTGTTTTTTTTATAAATAGGCTCTCAAATAGCTTAACCAAATTTGCTCAAAATTTGATATTGAATTAATGAACTTTATGAAGTTCTGAATCCATATGAATATCTGCGGAAACTAGAACTTCTTACGTATATAATACTGTACATGTACATGTACCGGTACCTCTTTTGAGAAAAAGACAGGCAGATGACATATCAAAACAAATGTAAAGTGGTATTCTATGTTCACATACAAGTGAAATTGGGGAACCAGTCATTTATCATTTTAAATGACTTTTTGAAATGTTTATCCTGATGGCGTTGTCTTTTACCTTCCTGATGGAGAAATATCATCAACAGTCCTGATGCAAATAGGTGCATACAAATGCACAGAATTAGTCCATATTACACACATTGTAGGGTAGACCCACCCATACAAGTAAGGGGAATATAATGCAAGAGATGCTATATTACCCCCTTACAGCTGCCTGTATTCTCCTCTTGGTAAATGGGCAGTTCCAGCGTTACGGACATTACATTCAGACATTTTTTTGCAACTTTGGGGGCTTATTTCTAGAAACCATCGTTATCATTCTGAACCTATTAGTGGTAATCTCACACAGGTCACCCTGAAGTGTTAACAGTTTAAATTTGAGTTAGTTTCTATTTATTGTTTGGTAGTTATCACACATAATGCTTGCCGTTACGGACATTACATTTTTTGGACATGACTTTTCACCTACCAACGCATTTGTCAAAAATTTTGTGAGCTTAAGCATGAAGTGAAGCCCATTTTCTTCTAAAATGGGTGCTGAGGACCTGTTTAAGTTGTAGGATGATAATTAGATACAACAGATTCAGTATATCCCATACAGGACCATAAATGTTGCGTTACGGACATTACATTTTCAACGTTACGGACATTACACCTCGGACCACTTCTTTAGGTCCTTATATTTATACTTAAAAGCATTTGATAACTAATGTAAAGCTAATACATGTAGTAGTAATTTTTGGTCCTTTCTTAACTATAAACTACTATAAATTAATTCTGAAGTGCTGTTGAATGTGAAATAATGAGACTCAAAGATTGTGCATTCTTCAAAAATGATAAGAAAATTTTGCAAGAAAATAGGGTTTTTGAAGAAAAGTGTGTCTAAATATACTTCAAATGTATTCAAATACCACTCAAATTGAAGAGTTTGATGAGTTCTATAATATGATACTAAATTTATCACTGTAGCACATATATTTTTGGAATTATTACAGATTTCATGATTTTGAGCTCGGGTAACATTTTTCGCAGAATTGCCCAAATGTTCGATCATGTGTGAAGGCATGGAAAAAAGGGTTCCAAAAATCCGGCACTCAGCTATTTTGTTACAAAGAATTTTAATTCAAGTCACAAATTCTGCACCAAATATTCATACCTATTCAGAAGAACCTTGTGGTTAATTCATTAAAGCTGAAATTATTTTATATGTTCATTGACAAATGCAAATTTTGGCCTTGTATTATTGTACACAGGGTCAATTAAGCCACAACTCTCATGAGTGGGTATACCCTATATGTATGTCCATGTGTCTTTACCTGGTTGATGAACAAATGTATGCATTCCGGCTTGAAGGGCTCTCCGTAGTGTAAACATAATCGGTTCCTTTCCGAACAGTGGATCAGTTTGCAAAAGTCGGTAAAGTTGATAGATGACATGATAGGCCCACATAACATTGACCTCTGTACTAACGTTGTTCTGTAATATAGTTCAAAGTCTATCAACCATGCACTTCACAAATGACCTGTTATTTAATTGACGCGAGTCCCAGGGCAATGTCTGACAGTGATCCAGCTAGATGTACTGTGTACATTAGCCTGGCTGCCAGACGTACTGAATGGACCAGTAAAATAAATTTCCTTATGCAGAAGTGGTAGTCAGACAATGTGTAACTTACAGGTCACAAATTTCACAGAGCAAATAGTGAATGTTTGAATTGCCACCTCTTGAAAATATGTCACATATGCGCTAAGCTCGATCTGCCTTACAGGTAGCCAGACAATAACATTCTGGTTGACTGTATTATAATTACTCATCGACACTTTCGAAGGAAGGAATGTATTAGATCTAATTCCTTTTTGCTGTACCCAATAGTAAAAGAATGAACACACAATCTTCAAGCTTGTAACTTCAAAAGCCAATTAGAATGTTACACATCCATTGTTAAGCTTTAAAAATCATGCGTACGTTTGCATATTAAAGACACTATATAACACTGTGGAAGAACCGCTTTAAAAAATTGTTGAACTTTGCTATCTGACATATCTTTGACAGTGTTTGAATGGACAAATAAACACCCTAGAACACAAAGTTTGGACAGTTATGCCTTACTTAGTACAATATGTGCAAATACAATTGGCACATTAATTTTATATCGCGCGATAGGAAATTCATGCAACACAGCAGTCTATGGAGAAAAGCTGGAATGGTCTCTCAATGATTTTCATTTTTTAAAGCACTTAATGATTGTTTACACTGCCAATTTTTTTCAGGGGCTTCATTTTTTAGACCATATCAAAGACACTATAGTAGCATGGGGAATCATGTAGCTCAGATTTTTAAACTGGGAAACACTGTTATACAATGCCTTTAACAAGATCTTTCACTACAGCTCCCTGGTTTCTCACGGTACCAATTTAAACATATTATTATTCTCTGCGCAATCCTGTTTTTGGTACATGTGCACCAACATGCAATCAAGTTCAATGGCTTTTAAAATTGTGTTTCTGGTCAAAAGTCTCTATTCTGGCATTTTAAGTACCGGTAATATACTGCACAAACTATGCAAGGTATCGATAACCTTGCTGCGACCACTCACAAGAGTCGTGCCTTGACTCTGTGTGCGATTCTTATACCTGGCCAAAATTGCATTTCTGAATACAATATGCAATAATTTCAACTTTGATGAGTGAGTCCTCATGATTTATTACAGGCCAGACATGAATATTAGGTTTGAGACAGTTTAGTTTTTGAATTAAAAATATTATAAAAATATAGGTGCCGGATTTTTGGAACCATATCTCCTGCCTTAGCACATAACTTCCATAGAAGAGCACCCTCTATCATCAAATTTTAAAAATCTCCAGGAAAAGATAGCAGACAGCTGTAAGGGGTATAGCATATAGATCTACACCCCTTACTTGTATGGGTGGCTGTGACTTGTGACCTACAGTAGTTGACAGGTATGCATTGCTGTAGTACACTTATATCCAGGACTGCCAACTCTCACGCAGTGAGCGTGAGACTCACGCATTTTGGCCCTTTCTCACCCCAAAATTTTGTTTGATTTTCCATACATTTCTATTGATCTCAAGCATTTGGTCCTCTCACTTATATCATTGGCCTATGGGAGTCTCATGCAAACGGATTCATGGACATTACTCTGAATATATATCTAATTCTACAAGTGGTTATTTTTAGTTCAACTCAGTCCAGTTATTTATTCACTGACTTACTCATGGCATGTTCATATACAGTGTATCCTGTCACACTACCCCCCCCCCCCCCAAAAAAAAAAAGAAGAAGAAAAACCCATCTCCAGAATTTAAGTCACTGAGCTACAATAACTGTAGCCCCTAGCACCCATTGTACTTTCATTTCTGGGTGATGCAAATTGCAAAATCACTCGATCAATTTTTTTTTTTTTGTTGACGGTGGTCCATAGTCATTTTTGTTTGTCTTGTTTTTGTTTCTTTTCAGTGTATTTACCCACGAACCACAGCAGGATCATAGGATGTGAGGCCAACAGGTACTCATCTGGAAATGTACTGTAAATGAGCAGAAATGGATATTTTAGTACAGATTTTCCCCAAAGTGTGCAGTCTCAGAGATTTCCTGGAACCTCTGAGCAACTGTCCGCCACTGACCGATGCCAAAGATCGAGCAGGGTAAGATGTTTGTCTGTTAAATTTGAAGTACCGTAGATATGTTCTCAAGTGAATCCTCCCCCCTGGACGTTTCGTGTATTATGTCCGCAACGCGCAAGGCAGTTGTCGCTGCGTTTGGTGACTTTTTTTTTTGAATATCGCGCATCTTTTGAGACCTAATTGACGACATCTGGGTACGCGGTTCCAAAGTTACGCAACTTTTTGTACTTGTATGTCATACCAAAAATAGCTCAAAAACATGAAATTGTGTGTCATTTCAATGCAAATTGTGTTTGCAGTCCAAATTCAAAAATGTATGATGTATGCTGTTTATGATCTCAAAAGTGTCCCCGACAAATTTCATTACAAAAACAATACAAAACAAAAGGTAAAAAAAACAAAGAAATACAAAAAGAAATTTAAAAAAACAATAAAATACATAAGAAATCTATTTCAATTCCAATTTTTTTTTCAAATAGATTTGCTGAGAATGCTACAGAGAGTTTCTGGAACACAAAAAATAGCACTTTTGGAGCTTTATTTAGTGAATTAGAGGTAAATTCTAATTTATTAGCATAATTAATGTGAAATTATTTCCGGATAATATACATTACATCTTGGTCGATGTGCATGCTGATTTTCGGCACGATCGATGGCTGATCGATGACACACCCCCCCCCCCCCACACAGTTGTGTGATGGGTCTAAAGAGCCCGGCCTGGTTAGGGTTGAAAGGATCTTAATTGTATTTTGTTACATGTTATACATTTATAGGTCAAATGTCAAATGATGTCAAATGTTGAAATAGTTTTGAAGTGGGGTTGGTAACTTTGCAACCATCAGCCCATTTTTTAAGGCCAAATGAAGTCAAATGTTAACGTACAGAGAAACAGGGCTAGCTGACACATATGGCTATTGCCTTGTGTTCCATAACTTGACAAATAATCAAAATATTTTTACCACTGAACTGAATAATGAGAAAAGTAATTTTTACAATCCATCCCCATTTTTGGTTCCATTGTATCTGCAGGTACAAAGCCTTTCTTCACACCACTGTGCTGGGAATACCACCATCACATCTTGGCTACAGAGGTCCGTTGGATTACAAACAATACTCCGAACAAATGGAAGTGGTCAACAGAGTACTTTATGTGAGTCTCGTAGCTACGATCCTGTACTCTGAAGAGTCTTAGATTACACTCTAATTATCATAAAGATGTCATGTTCATTGCAAAGTGTATGAAAAAGTTGCTTTCAATTAGAAACTTGGGATCTCCGTACACTAGAGATGCCAGCTATTCCTTGTTTTGCAGTATTTAGTCTTTTTTTCGAGTTGCAAATACTTGATTTTGATCAAAATGTTTTAAAATACTTTTTTCTTTCAGATCACTTTATGCACTTCTCTATTGAAAAAAAAAATTCTTTTTCTTCAAGCCAATACAATTTTGTTTTCAAAACTAAAATATATATATTTTTTCATTAACAAGAGGTTGGCATCTCTATTACACTTGCAAATCAATTTAATATTAATACACAGTTATATTTATGTGAAGGGTAGCTGTGTAGTGTATCGAACTGTACTGTATATGAAATATGTATTCGAAATTACTCACAGTTTGGAGCGTATTTTTTTTTTTTTGTAATGGCATCTTCAATTCGAACAACACGCTGGGAAAATAATTAATCATATAAAAGTTGAGGTTGTTATCAAGCCGGCAAGCAGCATAAAAACAAATAAACAATTTAATAAAACCCTTTCGGTATGTGTATATTCTTTTCTTCCCTGACTCCGAGCAGGAATAAAAATGTCATTATGCAAATAACAACAACAAATAGCTATGCTTGCCATGCACAAAATAAAAAAAAAAATTGTCATCATGCAATCAACAAGACACACCTGGGTTCGGAATGTTCTCTGCTTCCCCAGACTCATAAACAAAATTCCAAACCATGCAATGTACACTAAACACCTGTGTTTGGTATGTGTACATTCTCCAGTACCCAGATTCATAATCAAACTCTGATCATTTATGTAATATACACTAAACACCTGTTTTTGATATGTGGGTTTCTTATCTGCTACCTCCAGCATAAATACACAGACGTAATTGGAATAGAAGGTAACAAATACCTGATTTTGGAATATGTACATGTAGGTGTGCTTCAGTATCAGTAATTTGATCTGAAAATCAACTTTTGAATTACAAGTTTATCATTTTCCCAGCGTGTTTGTCCGTTTGAATACACCATTCAAAAAAATTTGCACCAAAATCCAAAATGCGAGTAATTTCGAACATGACACGACCTGAGTGTTTAGTAAAAGCCAGCCATTAAGGTGATTCCAAGCCATGTCACAGATTTGTTGGGCTTAACTTTTCTTGGGTTTCTATGCAGACTACGAAGCTGTAGACAAGCATTTTAAATATATTTTGTTTTTTCAATTTTTCATATCTCATTCAGCGATTGTATCACCAGGGGAAATATGGCAAGAATGTTTTGCTCTATGGATTTAGTTCAGTAAGTATATGCCTCAAAAAGTGTAGTTTAAGTTTTTCAATATTTTTAAGAAAGTGGCCAACCAACAGGCATTAATTATGTTGTGTTTTGTCATCGCTTCGTGAATTTCTTCTGCATTTTTACTGACTTCTATAAACTTGCAGCCAGAGCAACACCTTAGAATTTAAAATTACAAGGATATTAACACCTGATCATCATACATCTTTGGTATCAAAACTGTTTGTAGGTTTGTTGAGTATGACAGAACAGTCCAGGTTATTGGTTTTCACACCACAACCATTTTTGTTCAGATTTGATCCAGCTAAGAAATCATAAAATTACATTGTAAATAGTTTGGTCATTCTCCACACGGTCCGCTACCCACCCGTGTCCAACAACCTCTCAGAAATGCACGCTAAACGGTGTAATCTACATAACCAAATTTGCAACCCTAAATGGCGTAACACATGAGAAAGGCCACCCTAAGTGGCGTAACTCCCAGGAAATCCACTTATTCTGATACCCTAAGTGGTGTGAACAGGGAATCCACTAATTTGATACCCTAAGTGGTGTAAACAGTGAAATCAACTAATTTGATAGCCTACCTAAGTGCCCTTCTCATCTTAAACATTATTGTACATTGCACAACCCAAAGAGGTTCACTTAATAATTCATTGATAATTTTTCATAATTAACAAACGTTTATTTGGAGATGTTATTATAGATCTACTCAAATTTGCACCCCTAAATGGCATGATTTACATAGCCAAATTAGTAACCCTAAATGGCGTGACATATGAGAAAATGCTACCCTACGTGGCGATTGCCGGCAAATGGTGGTGAAAAGCTAGGCTACCCTTTTTCCAGAAGAAGTTGACAACGCCCGAGGGCTGGAAAAGGGACCCTTTTCTATGCCCCCCCCCTCCCCCGAGGGATGACTCATAATGAACCATTTAGTCAAGGCAGTTACAGCTGAGGTGACCCCAAGGTAAAATCTTAGGAGGGGTGAAAATCTGTTGCAATTTTGTGACAAGCAAAGAAGAAGAAGAACACTGCATATCGATGCGACAAGCAAAACAAGTAAGTCATCCAGTTCAGAAGATTACTCATCTGTGGTCCCATTCAATGTGACAATGCCCCATTACGTCTATAGCAGGATTTTTTTTTCCTTTTGAGGGAGAGCATGAAATTGTCAAAAACTAAGACCCTTACGGTGTGTATGTAATGAGAGTCTAGATTGTTAACACCAAGTGTAGCTTTCTTATTCTGAAATTGGTAGTGTCCACATGTGAGAAGCAGAGGTTGTTGTGTAGCACTTGTCTTTCTTCAGTGGTGTGGGTTTTTCAGTCATTAGTTTCAATCAGCAGGTAATCAGTTTTGATGAGATGGTACATAAATACCTGACAGACTAATGTAATAGTCATGTGAAATTTAAGATGAAAAACATGCAATATGTAATTTAATTTAAATGTTAATGTGGGCGTGTAGCACCTTTGGAAATCATCATTCAGTTCCTTCTCCATCCCAATCCGTGAAAAACAATTTATGAAGAAATCCCCATCATCCTGGAACTAAATACATGTATAATTTTTTTTTTCTGTTTTCAGAAGTGGGGATCTACCGCTGATTTTCATGGACTGCCATCTGGCATGAGTCTACCTAACAACAACAGCACCCAAGTGAGAACACCCCATTGGTGGAAATTACTAAGCAGGTAAAATGTAAATTAAAGTTTCTACTACCCTTTCCTTATATTCAGGGATTATGTTTACACTATTATAATAACTTATCTGCTTATCATTAACCATAACTTCTTCTTTTTCACTTTCTTCTTCAACTCTTCTTCTTCCTCTTCGTCGTCTTCTTCTTCTTCTTCTTCTTCTTCTTCTTCTTCTTCTTCTTCTTCTTCTTTCCCCCTCCTCCTATTTCTTTTCCTTCTTCTCCTTTTTTATGCCCCAGCAATGATGTTGCCAGAGGCATCAGGTTTTTGGGTTGTCTGTCCGTCCGTGCATGCATGTGTCTGTCCATCCAATAGCGGTTCTCCTGACCATGATAACTTAAGAACAGCAGATTGTATTTTGATGTATGTATTATGAAGCAACAATGAACTGATTTTGGAGTTGAAAGATTAAAGGTCACAGGACCTTGTATACCGATACATCTCATTCCAGTTCATTACCATGGTAACATACAAAGACTTTATCAGATTGGGTAAATGCACAAATGAGGCATTTCACTTTAATTGAATTGGATTGGGATTGCGGAGGCATACCCATCAGCTGCGTGCAGTCAAACTGCTCTAGTCTTCTTTTCATGATTTTGATATAAAGGTATACATATTTTATTATCATAATCATTATCATAGAATAGAAAGTAAAAGTGTAATAGAATACATCTACATGTATATTACTATATTTACAATCAGTGAAATTACTAACTTCAAAATCAGTTAGTAGTTCTGGGTCAGTCGACTTGGGATTGCACAACTCTGAGTCACCTATTATGTATAAATTTGTATAAAACACATAGGATTTGCATGTATGTATATATGCTAATTTGTATACAGATGATACAGAAAGTATATTAATTTTTTACATTCACAGAATTGGTGATGAATTAATGATGCACATTCTGGAGAATCTGTGTGTCTTTGTAGCAGCACCACCATCATGTTATATTCAGCTGACAGGTATGTGCGACTGGACTTCACAGGTCTGATGGAAAGATATGTCTATAACTGGGTCATTGAGTAATTTCAAGTTTCGGATTAGCGCTTGTGTTAGTGTTATTGTAACACTAATGGGAACATTCATCCAAAACTTGAAATCGATTCATGTTAGTGCGTTGACCCCAAAATTATGACACACTTTTGGAAGTTGGTGCTGTGGATAGTGTTGAAAAATTGTCGGCTGAATTGAGCTGGGTTGCTGGGGTAAGCGAGTTAAATGCATTTGTCACATTCACTAACACTAGCCATTAAGGATTAAGAAACTTGCCATTTCAAGTGTTTGTTAGTGCTTGTGTTACATGTAGTTTGGCTACGGCTTACCCAGATGGGTCTCACGGCAGGTGTGTATGTGATAAACATGGCAATGCACTGTAAATGCCAAGACCATTATAAAATTTCAGATTGTGAAAGAAAATGTAATAAAATGAGTCGAATACATGGTATCGAGAGGCAAGTACACATGTATGTGCCGTAATGTTGAATTTATAGTAGTGTTGTTTAAATTTAGTAATAAAAACTCAACATTTAATCATTTTTTTCACCGTTTTAATGTTTGTTTTACAAGGTATGTTACGTCATGGTAGTAACACTCGTTTTGAGTGATCAATTCAGTTTAATGGCTCATGACGTCAATAATACCAACATGGAACTTGAAATCACCCATTGTAGTGTACAACAGTTTTATTAAATCATGGTCATTTAACCCTATGGGCTCTTTGCTATACAACAGTATTGTACACAGAGAGACAATGGGGGAAAATGCACAGGGGCATGGGGTGATTACTGATTTAGTCCCCATAAAGGTTTAACATTTTGGGTGCTGGGTTGTTTTGGACTGAGGTGTATAACCTTACAAAAATGTATGCTTTTCTATAAAAATCCAAATGCTGTCAAGACAAGACATTTTAACTCATTTAGTTGGATCAATGTGTCTTCATTTTAAGGTAGATATCATTAATAGGAACTTCAGTGACGTTTGTCATTGGAATTAACAAGTATGGAACTGATTGTCTTCTTGGCGCACCGGTGGGCCGATAGCAACCAAAGTGTTAAAAAACCCATAATTTGCAAAACAGCCCCTGTAAATTGCCATATAGTTCAATACAAAAGAGTATCAGAAATGCTCTGAAATAGGAAAAGTATCCCCCCAAAGAAATTTTAATTTTTTTCCCATCGATGCAATTTTCCTTCGATAGGGAATACATAAACTATAAATCATATGTTTTCTTGAAAAAATGTCTACACATATTATCTATTTTAATTTTTTCATCTTCATCTACTGGTCAAAAATGTGCACTCGGCCACTTAAAATGTATTTCACGTGTTTTTAATTCCGCGGAATCAAAGCATTAACTGCTGAAACGTATGGCAAGTAAAAATATTCACATGCTTTTATTTTCCTGCTGATTTCTGGTTGTACAAAATGTGCAAATATTTTCACTTTTGCAGTATTCTGCTCTGCACATGTGACTCATCATTTGCATATTCCATCTTCTTTTAAGGTGTTCCTATCAATACGTTGATTGCTGATGCAATGTATCCATCCAGAGCCATCAGAACAGAGACAGGGGTCAAAGTTGGAAAGGTCGCCTCAAAGCGCATCAACAAGGAAAAGTGTAAGCGTGAGACTGATGTAGTGCAGACTTCCCATATGTCAACAAATGAAAGACATTCAAACAGATGTGACAATGAGAATGAAAGGACAATGGATTCGAGTCGATGTCTCAAGAGAAAGAGGGACAGTCAGAGCAAAGACCACCTCACCAAGAAGAGAAAGGCTGCAGAAGATGCAGATCAATTTCTTGGAGAAGACAAAGATCACCAAGAAAAGATGGAATCATCAAAACAGGACCAAGCAGACAAAAGTAGGGATACTGCCAATATCTGTGATGGTTATTGCCCACACAAGGCAGAAGAGGATTCCAAGAAGAAATCACATCCAAAGCGACGAAGGAGAAGGAAAAGGGAGCGGAATAACATCACTCCATCAGTCATTGATCAGGTCAAGGGAATGGATAGGACTTTCTATGTGATCCGTGCTTGTTATTCTAGGACTGCAGGGAAGATTTGGCCAAAAGCAAGTAAGCAATTAACCAACTGCCTATTGGAACTAGGTTATGCCATGTATTTACTATGTGGGCATTTTAGATTCTTTGGGGCAATCAGTTAAAGGGCATTGAAATGATTGGGTGAAATAAAGAACAAACTTCCTCTGGAACCAAACTGCTTGAAAGATATACCTCAATTTTTGATAAATTTGTAATGAATCAGGCAGCGTATAAGTCGCGAAGGGGCTGGTCCATCATTACAAGAGAAACCGCAAGGACTTGGCTAAAGTAAGTAAGTAAGTAAGGTAAAGTCAAGGCTCCATGGTATCTTTCATTTGATAAATATTCTGATAATTAGAACATGGAGATTAAGTACAGCTACAAGGATTACCATGAAAGATGTGTACTTACATTTAAATGTTGCCTTTGAGGAGGAGGGAGGTGGGATTGATTTTATAGACTTTTACTCATCAATTCAGAACATCTATTTTTTTAGCAGGGTCTCTGTTTTCTTGTTTCTTTAAAGAGCTTCTTTCAGACTTGTCCGGATCTAATGCTGGAGCACACACATTGACCAAGCACATCTTCAACTCATCTAGGGAGGGTGAAGTTATATCTACGACCAGGAACATTCTGAAACCACGTACCCAGAATCCAGTCTCCGTAAATGCTGATGTGGTTCATGGACAAACAACAGACACAGCTTGCAAAAATAGGACAACATGCCAGAAGAAAAAGAAGGTGCTAATTATTGACTTTGGTTTTATATACTTAATGATATTTCATTCTCATTTACAGCATACTGTACCTTTAAAAGTCTGCATGTTCCTTTTTCTTACTTCACAAGAAAACCGGTGCATACCTTTAGGTTTTACAAATGTATGCGAGAGCGGGGATACAAAAAAGACACTTTTGAGAATCGCTCAAAGTGAAGAGTCTCAAAATACCTGCATATCATGCACTTTTACACTGAGGATGAAAAAATAGTAAAATCTAACTTATCAATATCTGACGGGGGGGGGGGGGGGGTAATCATTCTTTACATACACTTTGTGATTGGTTAAACTTCATATCAATTACTGTTACTATAGAAATGAGTTGGCGTGAATTATTAAACTGGCATGCTTGTGGTGTTGTATCAAAGAAATAGTGTTGGGATGATGCAAGAAGATAGAATGAAAGTAGGTTTTTTGCTCTCAGTGAAATTGTTTATTGTTGTGGTCATAGGCGTCAAAGGGGGTGTTTATCCACGGCCAAATCCTCGATTCAACATTTTTCCCGGTCACGCCAGCCGCCGAAAACTCGCTCAGCGGGGGGGGGAGTGACAAATTTTTTTTTTCAAAGATCCAAGAAAAAATAACATTAATTTCATGTTTTCAGGGTAACTTCACATTTTCAAACACCCCCCTTTTGACGAAAAAAGGGGAGTGATATCGTTAAAAAAGGGGGGTGATTAAAGGCAAGGTTCACCCTGACATTAAGTTGGCTTTAATAAAAGCAGAACAATGAGAGAAACATATTAGTGAAAGTTAGGCAAAAATCCACCTAAGAATAACAGAGTTATGAAGTTTCAAAGTTTTATATTTGTGCCGTCACATGCCAGCAGCTCCCCATATGTCATGTGATGTAAATTCCATAAAAGTGCCGTTTTCTCAGAAATTTGAAAATGATTTTATTTGTGCATTCAATATATTATCAGAAACATAATTCCACACATGCAACTATGAAACAACCCCATTCAATTATCATGAACTATTAAAAAATTGCAATTTATGGAATTTTTATTACATGACATATGGAGAGCTGCTCGCATGTGACGTCACAAATTTAAAACTTTGAAACTTCATAACTCTGTTATTCTTTGATGGATTTTCGCCAAACTTTCATTAATATGTCTCTCTCATTGTTCTGCTTTGATTAAAACCAACTTGATGTCAGGGTGAACCTTGCTTTTAAGGGGAAAAGGGGGTGTTAACACCCCCCTTTGGCAAAAGGGGGGTGTTTGAACACCCCAAACACCCCCCTGCGTACGCATATGGTTGTGCTAGGAGTGTATAGGAAGAGATTTGTGATCAGCGAGCAGTAAAGGCTAACCGAGGTCATTCGGGCTTAAAGGATTTGTTTCATGAATTCAGTCATGGGTCACTAGGACATTCAACTCACTTTGTCTTTAAATAAAATATACACAATTTAATGAAATTAAACTAATTAAACATGTAAATAAATTATTATTGTGGCAGGCTACAGAACCAAATGAAACAAATGTGTATCTGGGATTGAACAATGGACCTTTTGCAAGAAAATCCTCAACCTTACACGACTAATCCATGATGACTATGCATGTGATGCTAGCAAATCATAAAAGAATCAACTTGAATAAGGTTATGTTTCACAGCCATGGCCTTTCTCTAGTCCCACTCAATTACTCAGGGTGTGAAGTAATTATGAATGATTTTCCCCTTTCAATAGCCAAATCGTACTCCCCGCAGACTGATCAAGGTGCAGGCTCTTCTGAAAGACATGCTGATTCAACACAAGTAAGTGAAACATGGCTCCACATTTTTATAAAAATTATTTAACCTGTTGGAGACTAAGTATGGGTTAAAGTGATAGGCTAACATTGTGGAGCTTCAATTTAAAAAATTGCCAAATTTTGATATCTGAACTACATAGTAGTGTTCATATGGACAAATAAACACCCTAGAATAAAAAAAAGTTTGGAAAGTTACACTGCCAATGGCAAGTTATGCATGAATAAACAATTAAAACTCAGGGCGAGTTTAAATTGATAGGCTAACATTGTGGAACTTCAATTTAAAAAATGGTCAAACTTTGATATCTGAACTACATAGTAGTGTTCATATGGACAAATAAACACCCTAGAATACAAAAGTTTTGAAAGTTACACTGCCAATGGCAAGTTATACATGAATAAACAAAACTCGGGGCGAGTTTGTTTAACCTAGGTGTACACACAGTATGTCTATGGGAGGAAATGGGCAAGTGAATCTGGTCAACTTACGATTTTCACTTTTTTAAAGCACTAAATAATCATTTTGAAATACAATTTTTTCAGGGCTTCATTTTTAGACCTCATCAAAGACACTGGTAGCATGGGGAATCATGCGGCTCAGATTTTTTTAACTGTGGTAAATGTTAGCCAATACCTTTAATTCATGTGTGGTTCTATGGAAAATGCATGTTGTATTGAAATCAAATTGCCATCAACTGGTATAGTATATTGTAAGCTATTTAAATTTCAACATCACTGAAATTTGAAAGAAATCTTAAAATTAAGGGCAGTAAATGGGATAATGTGTATTCTGAGGTGGATTTCATGCTTTGGATATGAATTTTCAAAACAGATCCAGTAAATATATTTAACTGTTGGTATGATGACATCAAAAATGAGTCTTTCTCTGTGTTATTGTACTGGGTAACTACCTTGAATGATGTACATGCATAATTTTCCTCAATTTCTTCCCCTGTTTTCGACATTCCAAATGATCTAATGCATAGTTTGTTCATGAAAAATGACCCTTTTCTGATTTCTTACTTTCAAACATTCTGAATAATATGTGTGTATACACCTGCCTGTGCAAAAAAAAAGAAAAAAAAAATGACCCTGCTTACATGTTTATTTGACAACAGTCCCACCTCAGTTATCCAGCCATCACTTTACTGATATCTCTGTTATCCGGGTAATGGACCTACTGGTCACTGCCAGTTATTGATACACCTTTATCAGAAGTGTTATCCTAAACATACATGTAGTTACCTGCTGTGAAACAGGGGCAGGGCAACAATAAATAAAGTGCTACTTGAAGGGAACTGTTACAATTTGTGTGTGGTCTGTGGTTGTAGTGTTTCAACATTATCTATCTTATGCGGCCATATCACTTCTCCAGATGGCTGCTAGTCCCAACGTGGTGAAATAACTGAGGTCGGACTGTATATGAACATGTTATCCGTCTGAGAATAGAAGATTGCAGGTCCCCTTAGCATTCAAATTTTTAAGGGTTTATGAGGTCCTAGCTGGGATGGACTAGCCATACAAGAATTTTGGCAGTGCCTGTTGGGCTGGGTAGATAAACACAAGACAGAAGAAGACGGCAGTTACTTAACGAGTGCCATATACTTTACCGTAGCCAATGACATGGGATAAGTTTGGCTGGAACTGGACAGAAGTAAGCCTCAGGACAGAATATTGGTTAAGTCTAACAATAGAACTAGTATTACCTGACCCATGACCAAGTTGTCAACAGATGTTGAGGCTAGTGTTCAAACCCACGTTTTCCTAAGTTCTGAAGGTGTAAAAAATTTTTATAAACTACCAAATTATGGATGATAGTGGGGAAGTGAAAGCACATATCAACAGTGACATTGTCCAATTAGTCCTTCTATTCTTGAGCTTTGTGTAATGTGATTTTTTTCCCCAATTTTTCTGATGTCTTGCAGAAAAGTAAGCATAGGATCCCTTCTCAATCACCACTGTCCTGTGATAGCACCACAAGAAAAACACCCTGAAATCTCAAACACCGATGCTTCAAAACGGCCATCCAAGATCTATGACAGGACTTCCACTGCTACTCCAAGAGATTTGGAAAACTCCTCACAAGATTCCAGCTGGAGTGAAAGTGTGATACAAGACATTAAGTGCCTGACTGAGTTGCAGGAGGAGAGCCAAAAGACGGGATTCAGGCCTCATGTCTTCTATCGCAGAAGGCCTGTGAGTAATGCTGATGATCATTTCAAGGGTGATCTGGAAAAGGACAGGAATGACCCAAAGGAGAGATTGGTTCATGTCGTTCATAGTCAATCCCATAGTCATGACAATTGGCCAAAGTTGCCACATTTGCCAAAAGGTTCATTCATCAATCAAGGTGAACATGGTGAACCTCATTGTTCTTCTCAAAGATACCCAATTTGGGAAACACCAATTCAAGAAGTAGGCCTGTTAAGAGAGAACCATCCTCCTGTGCATTGCCAAGATTCTAAATCAGATAAATCAAAGTGTGTAGTATTGTCAGCCAAAGGAGTACAAATTGGAAAATCAGACATCAGTCAAAGAAAAAGAAAAAGTGTGTTAGAAAAAGGTTGTCATTCTCAAATGCTACTTAATCAGCTCCATGATACTTGTCAGAAGTTTGAAATGGCACAGGAACCAATTTCAGTTTCTGGAGGTGATGATATCCAAGCAGACGCCCCAACCCTGTCCGAACAAACACCCATCAGCGATCAGGAGGAACCAATGTTGATATCGTCTTCAAATTCCAGTCATCAGTCATCGAATTGTAAAGACGTGATGCCACAAAATACAAGTCCTGAATCAGATCTCAGAATCTCACAACTGCAGAACCTAGTAGGTAGGTGTCAGAATGAAGAAGACAGACATACCGAACTTCAAGGAGGTTGTAATAAAAGTGTAACATCTGCAAGTACTTGTAGACATGTGCATTCTGATGAAATAGGTAGCAAAACCAGTTCTGAATCTGTAGAGTATGTTTCTCAGGAATCTGATCAAGGAGCACAGGACGATTTGAAATCTTTACTACAAGAAATCTCTTGTGAAGGCACTCCTAGTGAGGTTTTGACAGGGGAACAAACTCAAAGTGAAAATAATTCTGACATAGAAGTTAAAATGGGTTGTCAAAACTTGAGAATGCAAGAGAGACAATCATTAATGTCCCATATTGTGACATCGCAGAAGTTCACACACCATAAGGAAAGTTTGCTTCATGGCTATGAAGATCTTTCTAGAAGTGGCATAGACAGTCAAAACTCTGATGCTTCTTCCTCTATGAGATTGCCAAATGCTGTTAAAAATAGAGACCACTGTAGCAACAAATCAGAGAAAAGTCAAACCAAACAATGTAGGAAACCACCTGGAAGGTGCCCAGCATCCAAAAGCAGGAGAGACAAAGCCACTTCTTCACCTCAGCTGAATATCACGGCACGTAGATGCAAGTTAGCTGGGACTCTGACCTCTAAAGACCAGTCCAAGAGAGAACTAGACACCACATCTCAACGGCAGGGTTCATCTTCTGTCTTGCCCAATGATGCTGCTACACTTATCACACTCATCACAAAACCGTGGCAGGTGTATCTCTTCGTACGACATGTTGTGGTTGCAGTTGTGCCTGGGGAAGCTGTGGGGGAANCGTCCACAATAGGAACACATTTTTGTAAAGGTAAGTTTGAGTATGTTGTTGTTATGCTAAATATGACTTTGATACTAAGTTGAAAATGCAACAACAAATTTGCCTTGGAAAGGTGGAACTGATTAGATGGGAGTATGAAAAGCTCAGATTATTTTGTTTTTTTATAATAACCTGCCAAGATATGGTAGGATTTTAACTCTATTCACACTAATTTTTATTAAAAGGGCTAATAATGACAATTGTTCTTTTCATAGTTTCTTTGAATTTTGCTTTCCTTATTACAGTACTGAAAATGGTTACATTGTATAGATGTCATTTAAGCAAACTAGCTATTTTTAGTGTCTCGTGTACAAAGGTGAAGGAGAAAAATACTTATGATGATTGTTCAATTTAACTCTTAATATGCCAGAGGATTTAAATTTCTATGGACTTTATGTGTATTATTTGGTGCAGGTCTGCGATTTCTGCAAGTTAAGAGTGTATGATTAAAAAGAGTCTGAACAGATTGCAAAATATTGCTGCTAGAGTCATTACTCGCACCAAACTTTCTGACAGTATTACACCAATTTTTCTTAAGCTGCACTAGCTTCAAGTTAAACATAGGATTGTCTTTAAAATTCTTCTTTTCATGTACCGTTGTTGTCGTGAATTGATCCTGCATATCTTACTAAATTGGTCAAACTTCATCAACCTAACCGGCCTCTCCGTTCCAGTAACAAACTTCTTTACACTCAGTCTGTTGTCAATAGATCATGGGGTAGAAGATCTTTTTTATCTGTCGGACCATGTTTGTGGAACAATATACCGCAAGAAATAAAATTGACTACCTCCTTAACACAATTGGAATTTAACCTGAAAACTCACCTCATGAAAAATGCATTTTAACCATGATTATCGCCTATTTATTTCTTCTGTAAATGTGTCACATTCTCCTGTGTAGTTACATGTTACTGCGCTATGAGCACCTACATTGATAGGTGGATTTTAGCGCATTATAAAATATCATTATTAGTAGTAGTAGTAGTAGTAGTAGTAGTAGTAGTATTAGTAGTAGTAGTAGTATTAGTATTATTATTGTTATTATTATTATTATTATTATTATTTATTATTATTAAAGGGTTAATGGATCTTTGGAAAAAATGGAAAATAAAAAAAGATCTGTTAATAGGAACTTTTGATTGTCAGCCCTTTATGAATGTATTTTAACATAGACAGTGACTAGTTCCTATCATTTGGTTTGTCTGTTTAGGTGTGAAGGAGTTTGTACAACTTGGTCGATTTGAAAGACTGTCCCTGAAGCGGCTCATGAAAGACATGAAGGTATGAAGAAAGAAGATTATATATTGTCTTGTTGTATGAATTATATCGATCCATACTTGGTGATAAGATAAGCAGTGCTGGAAGAGCTACATTAGCAATGAGGAGGCATTGAGAAATGTGTGGAGGAAGGAACTTAACCCATTGGCTACAGGAACCAGATGTGCCATGTATTTACTCTATGGGAATGACAGAATCTGGGAGGCAATGGGTTAATCAGGTCCTGCAAAGGAAGGCAAACAAAATGGGTAGACTTGTCGTGACAAGGTGGACTTCTGAAAGATGCCATTGAAGGAAGGATGAAAAGGAAAAGACCTAGAAGGAGGAAATGATGTACCATGCATTACCCCCAGGGTACCATTGTATCCGGTGTACCGCATTGTGTAGGGTTCTCTTGTGTCCATAAAACATATTTTCCTCAGTTATGATGCTAAGGCTGCACCATTGCAAAACAGAAAGACATAAACTGACAAAAATTGGGGTGAAAATGAGGCTGCAGTTGTTATGTTTACACTCCTTAGTGTTTTATAATTTGCAGAAGATTTTTTTGAACATTGAAAAGCATACTGCATAACTGCATAGTACATAATTTTTACCCATTGGTATAACCCAGGGCACAGTGTTGAAAAACAGTATGTCATCAAATGGATAAAAGTATTGGATAAATATGTCAAACAGAGATGGCCCAGGACAGACCAGAGATGGAGAATTAATCTGTTGAATATGGTTTGATTTTGCTTAAACAGTCAATTCTGATAGACCTTGAGACGAAATATCTCATGTGTAGTCTTCAACGGATTAACTAACCATATGCAACCTGCTGAAAGGTAGTACACCAGGGGAATCCCTATAGACTGAGGATTTGTATGGTACTAACGGATGGCATATCTGATAGAAAAAAATCGCGAATCTAGGCTTGAAAGCAAGAATAGTTTCAAGTTTCAAGTTTTATTTCACATCTCTTTTTTAAAAAAATAACATTTTTACAAAACAATACATTCCAATTCAAGCAAACATAAAAATTACACTTTCATATATAAACACAATAAAAGACGGAGTAAAGAATAAGTGTAGCGGATGTGTGGGAATAGCATAAGCCATTGACCTTTCAAGGCTAAACCCTTTTAAAACTACACTATTAATAACAA
>JZLH01S0245060.1:0-14114 GCA_001188425.1 Eucidaris tribuloides
GGGGGGGGGGGGGACATGTCCCCCTGCCCCCTCCCCTGGATTTGCGCCCCTGTACCAACAAGTTAACAACAAAGAAAATCTTGTAGCACAATCCTGGTTTGAAGTACAAAAAGAATCGCTGAAAAAAAATCTTTCATTTAACAAATTCAACTGTCTTTTCTCACCGGATACAAGAACATAAATAAATTACCACCCAAATGTAATGGTTCCTGTTTAGCCCGTTGGAGACGATTTGATTTCAATATAACACACGTTCATCATAGATCCCAGCCCAGCGTGTTAATTTTCCTTGAATCAGAAATAAATTTTACTGAACGGTATAAAGAGATATATTTCAAGGATTTTCAAAATTAGAAGATTTAAATCCGTGTTGTTATACACTTCACACACCTGTTGTAAAAGTAATGGTGCGAATAATGTTGTATTTGACCTCGACATGAATGAAAAATGATATCCAATGGTACCGTTGTCTTTCATATAAAAACGTCTTTCTGCATCTCAGCGAATCTACAGTTATGCATAGACAAAAAGAAGAAAGAGAAGAGACAAAAGGATTCATTAAGGTAAATAACTTTGATCTATAAGCCCGTCGATAAGGCAGCATGCAGTTAAGGCTTTCCTTCAATTTTATTGTCTGTTTTTTAGTAAAACAAAATCATATTCTATGATTTCTTTTATTAAATATCGCCAACATGCGTTCAAGTACGGACAGTATACTCTTACACCCAACTGATTTGAAGTTTCACACTGGGGATCTGAAACAATCAGACAATTGTCTATAAATTGCAATATCGTTAGAATGCATATTATGATCTTACAAATCAAAGTAAGTCTATAGGTTTGGTCGACCATGCAGACAAATTTTTCATCAATCCTTCAGATAATATTGTTTTGTCAAGACAGACATTAGAAAACAACGCCAAACCTGCTGAAAAAATGTATATAATGACATATTGTGATTTCTTTTAAATTATTCAGTAGCAGATATCATGTACATTTCCTACAGTGTTTGATGAAGCAGTCGCGGTCCCCGATATACTGAAATAAATTTGTCAAGAAAAGAGTCTAATTTGACAAATTTAAATTTGTCATGGACATGATTGTTTTCATTATTCAAGAAAATAAAGCAAAACATGTATTTGTGTTGTTCACTAAACAATTTTCAGCATTTCGAATTAATTTTCATCATCACAAATATTTTCACGACTTATAAATTTTCTCTTTAAGAAATTGAATGGCTAATTAATGAATGGTAAATGTGTCCAAATTACATGACAAATAGCAAGACGAATTGTGTATTTATAATTTGTCATTTTATGACAAACATAAATACATAATGATATATTATTCGTTATTTAATTTGTCATATAATTCGTAATGCAGCAATTTTTTTTAGAATGACAAATAACGATGGATTTGCAATTCATTAAATTGTCTTTCAATTTTCAAAAAAGGGAAACTATTTGTGATGATGAAACTTAATTTGAAATGCTAACGTGTTCCTTGAACAATGCAAACACATATTCAGCATAATTTTCTTAAATAATAAGAAAAAAAATGATGTGCATGACAGGGTTGGCAGTTTTTTTCCGCCGGTTTTTTACCGGTTTTTCCGTCCCGGAAAAAACAGGTTTCTTCCGCTTTTTCGGAAGAAATGGAAAAAACCTCCCAAGTGTTTATTCTTTGTTTATTTATTCAAGATTTTCATTTTATAAACTATCATAACTATAATAAAACAGGACAGCTCTTTTGTTTTTTTGTTCTCCCCTGTTTTGGTCATGAACTTCTAACCATAGTCTGTTGATTCCCTCCTATTCATGGTCACTAATAATTCTCCATGCAACTACATGTAACTGTACTCAGTTGATTGTACTATTATAATAATGTAGCTCAGTTTATTAGCATGGAGAGAAAAGTCAAATAATTAGCCCTGTGCAGGGAAAAAAAATAAAATTTTCTTTTTGGGGGCTACTTTTCATGTTCCAGATACTCTTTTGTATAAAACCTAAAGATGGCAATTTAAGGGGGCTCTTATGCAATTTTCGGGGGCTCTCTTACCATTTTGGGGGCAAAATCGCCCCGAACCCCCCGTGTATTTTTTCCCTGGTGTAAGCTGTTGTGCCAGACACTTAAATTGGTCACCTTTTCGTCAGAAGTTTTGAGAAAATTGCTTTGATGCCAACCATTATATCACTGATACAGTTATGGTTGTGGCAGACAGGCACTTTCAAAGTATGCTGAATGAATTAAAGTGCAAGTTTAGTTTTGGCAATTTTTTTTAATTTGAAAGGTTTATGCCCAAAAGTCATAATTACACCAATAACAGATTCTGAATGCCTTTAGTTTTTTTTTTTTATTAATTAATGAAATACCTCGGGGGGGGGGGAGGAGGGAGGTGCTGAGATTTTAGACTTAATTTAACATTATAGCATCCAAAGGGTTAATAAGGTGTTAAGGTTACCAGAATTATACCTCATCAGAAAGATCAGAGTCTGCTCTTCCTGATGAGGTATAATTCAGATAACCTTAATGCCTTATTAAAGGTATTGGCTAACATTTACCACCGTTAAAAAAATCTGAGGCACATGATTCCCCATGCTTCCAGTGTCTTTGAGGTCGTCTAAAAATGAAGTCCTGAAAAAATTGTATTTCAAAATGATTATTTAGTGCTTTAAAAAAAGTGATAATCGTAAGTTGACCAGATTCACTTGCCCATTTCCTCCCATAGACTTACTGTGTGTACACCTAGGCTATTAAAACTCGCCCCGAGTTTTAATTGTTTATTCATGCATAACTTGCCATTGGCAGTGTAACTTTCCAAACTTTTGTATTCTAGGGTGTTTATTTGTCCATTTGAACACTACTATGTAGCTCAGATATCAAAGTTTGACAATTTTTTTAAACTCAAGCTCCACAGATGTTAGCCTATCACTTTGACCCTTTGGATAGCCCCCCAGCCCCCCCCCCCCCCCAGATTTGGTCATTAATAAATAGAGTTTACCAGTTTTTTCCATTTTTTTCCCGTAAAAACCGGAAAAAAGGGTTTCTTCAGATTTTTTCCGCATGTCCCGGAAAAAAAATAGTTTTTTTCCGCGAAGAAACCCAACCCTGTCCGTGCATGAGTTGATTTGTCCAAATGAAGACCATTTTCATGACAAATCTATGTTTTCAGTTATGCCTCCCCAACTAAGTTGCCGGAGGCATCATGTTTTCGAGTTGTCCGTCCTTCCGTGCGTACGTGTGTACGTGCATCCGTCCGTCCGCCGTCGGTTACCGCGATATCTGAAGAACAGCTGATCGGATTTTTATGTAAGTATATAGGACAAAGTATGTACTATGAGGCAACAATGAATTGATTAGATTTTGGAGTTGAAAGGTCACAGGGCCTAAAATATGTCAGATTTTTATTTTATTTTTTATTATTTTTTTTAGCTGAATTTATTTTATTTCTGCATTTATTGAAAAATCAAAATACACATTCTTCATACAATGACATCATAATCGATATACAGGCATAAAAAAATATGAAAATTGAATTACGATGAAACAAAATATAGACATATAGTAGCAGCAGGAGGGGCTACATGAAACCTTATTATGTGAGTGTGTAATGTAGTACTAAAGTGGTGTCACGTTTAGAAATCGCGTGTTTTTATTATAAAAATGCAACATAAAAAGAAAGCAAGTGCATGTATGTGGTGAGTGCAGGTGCACTTTACGAATATAAGATTTTTGTTAAATGAATCTTTGGAAGAAAAAGAAATGCAGAGTAGTTTAATAAGGTACTGCGCCTTGAGCACTCTGCAGAGTGGATTTGGCGCAATATAAATTATATGTATTATTATTATTATTATTATTATTATTACTATTATTGTTGGGTAGATTATTCTTAGGACCATGGTGTTTTGATGGGCTAGGATCTAATTTGGGCTCGTTACCATTATCTTAAGAACGACTGGTCGGATTTTGATGTAACTTAAGTGAAGTATGTTTTATAAGGCACCAATGAACCGATTAGATTTTGGATTTGAAAGGTAAAAGGTCACGCGGCCTCATACATCTCTGATTTGGACTGGTTACCGCGATAACTTAGAACACGTGGCCCGATTTTGAGGTAATTTGAGTGAAGTATGTATTATTAAGCGCCAATGAACTGATTGGATTTTGGATTTGAACGGTAAAAGGTCAAAAGTCACGAGGCCCGTCATGTCTAAGTTTGATCTCGTTACCGCAATTAAAAAACAACTGATCAGATATCGAGGTATCTTGCAGGGTAAAGCGAGGCGCTTCAAACTCAAGCTCCCATTTGAAGACACCAGTGACGTGATTAGATTTCGGAGTTGAAAGGTCAAAGGTCAAAGGTTACAAAGCTTCATATATGTCTAATTGTCTAATTTGGTCTCGTTACCGCGATAAATTAAGAACGGCTAGTAAGATTTTGATGTAACTTAGATGAAGTATGTATTGTAAGCAACCAATGAAATGTTTAGATCCGGAGTTGAAAGGTCAAAGGTCACGAAGACTCATACTTGTATGGGTTGGGCTTGTTACCGCGATAACTTTAGAACGGCTGATTGGATAGTGATGTAACTAATTGGGTATGTTTTATGGGGCTACAATGAACTGATTAGATTTCACAGCTGAAAGGTCAAAGGTCACGGGAACTTCTTAAAATCTCATTTCAATTCCATGGTAACTTAAAGACTTTTGATCAGATTGGGTATATACACGAATGAGGCATATGAATTTAATTCAATTGGACTGGGAGTGCGGTGACATAATACCCATCGATTAAAAAAGATCATAATTTTGTTTCTCTTCCATTTTTTTTTCTTTTCCCAATTGCCGATATAACACAAACGTAGCGAGTATGTAGCAGATGTCCATCAACGGGGCACGTGCCGATCCGTCAATGTTACAGTAATACATACAGCCAATGTCTTAAAGGTTGAACTTAGATAATATAGGTCTATTAACCAAATGAGTACTTAACACAGACGTAACGAGTATACAATATAGCAGATGTTCGTCACCATGTTTTTGAGCAAATTGAAATAAATAGCTTAAATGGTCTTTTCAACGCTGAATATCATTAATTGCTCACTTATTAAAGTCCCATCGTCATTGGCCCATTCAAGCGTTGCCACGCCCATGCATGGACGAGCCGCGTGCACCGTCTCTGTTTCCGCCTTTGCACCCGGCACACTCGCACGACAGGATGTAACGGTAGGTGGCGTACACCCTCTCGTTGCCTTGGCAATGGAGAAGGACCGCCCTCATCGTTGATCGGTGATCCTGACAGCTCTCGCACCGGTATTTGAACGGATGCCGTAGATTGCTCCGGAAGCTGACCACCGGGTCTGCGGACGACGCCCTGTTGCACTGACCGGCACACCGGGACATGAGGACAGTCTGTGAGGGGGAGGGGGAGGGGGTAGAAATGGCGCGGGGTGGAAGAAAGTGGGAAGGGGAAATCTTGTGGTTAATCCCTTTAAAACAGTCAGACATAATTATAATCGTTAAAGGGCAATGACATGCACTCTTATTACTGCGGAGTCAAATCTGGCTCGGAATGGAGTCAGCTGGGAACCTACTCTATTCCGAGTTAAAGTGACTCGGATTTCCTAATTAATTTGACTTGAATTGGTGTGGCGTCAACTGAGAATCGAATTGATTCGAGTCAATATATCTCGGAAATCCGAGTTACTATGGGCGTAACGACATTATGCAAACAAGCATCTATATTTCATTTAAAATAATACATATGTACTTCAAATAGTGGCAACTTCAAAGATTGAAAAAGGTCCATGTAGGAGGTCCATGGACAAACATAACACCTGAGTTTAATACGATCAACATACTTCGCTTCATGTTATGTGGTTGACTCCTTTCATTCATTTATTTTTTTACTTATTTCTTTTATTTATGTTTCTATGTACATATTTACTTGAAATATTCATTGATTAATTCATTTGCCGTTTTGGACATTTAAAGCTATTTTCTTCTTCAAAGTGTGCTCTCGCATTGATCAAAACTCCAATGCTTAGTTTGATTTGATTTACAACTGCACTACAGGAAAATTCTCTTGTATGTAAACATGGAGGGCGCTAAACAGAGTCAGACGACTTCCATTCGTTTACACACGAAGCACCTCGCACTCTCTTGTCTCTAACTTATGCGGCGATACACAGAATCGGACATACTCGTTTGTGCAACTGACATGTATTTCATTTGCACGACGTCATAAGGCTTTATCAAATGAATTGATCAGATAGAGCTATAAGCGTTTTTTTCTTTATCTTTCCCTTTACCAACCGTGAGAGTAAGAAATGGCATTTCAAAATAAACGCAAGTTATGAAATTGCTAGCAATTAAAATTCTAGAATTAAACTTCTATCTTCTACTACTACTGTTACAAAATACTAAATGTATTATTCCTGCTACTATGAATAATAATACTGCTACTAATAACAACAACAACAACAACAACAACAATAATAATAATAATAATAATAATAATAATAATAATAATAATAATAATAATAATAATAATAATAATAATAATAATAATAAATGAATTATTAGAATAATGATTTACACGTATATCTATACATTTATCAATTTTCTAACTGCACAATTTTCTTTTATGTTAGATGGTGCTAAACAGAATCATGCGACTTCCATTCCAATCCAATAAATAAATGGATAATAAAACAACTGATAAATTAACTAACTAACTAAATGAATAAATAGATAGATAAATATATATAACAAATAAAATGAAATATCACCAAAAATGATTAAATAAATACGTTAAAAAGCATTTGATTGAATAAAATAAAATGAATAATACAGTTTTAGTCAAACACATCCGTGCAGCTATTAAGTAAATTGTATTTTACATATGTTTTATTATTATCATTTAGTATTATCATTCATGGAAAATGTAATAATCGTAGAAGCGGTAATGAAAGCAATGTTAAAAAGTAGACAAATGATTAACCAATAAATAAAAATAGCTGCACTGTTGTGACTAAAACCGTAAACGTGATTGATTTAGTTGATTCATGTGTTATCATTTTTATACCATACCATAATAAGTTATTAGATTCTATTCATTTATTCTTTCATTATCTGTATATTTATATATGTGTATTTATTTGAAATAGTCATTGCTTAAATAATTTGGCGTTTTGAGCTCTTGAAGCAATTTTCTTCTTCAAAGTTTGCTCTCGCATTGATCAAAACTCCAACGTTTAGTTTGATTTGGTTTACAACTGCACTACAGGTAAATTCTCTTGTATGTAAACGTAGATGGCGCTAAACAGACTCACAAGACTTCCATTCGTTTACACGCGAAGCACCTCACATTCTCTTGTCTCTAACGTGTGCGGCGCTACACAGAATCGGACTTACTCGTTGTGCAACTGACATGTATTTCATCTGCACGACGCCATAGGGCTTTATCAAATGAATTGATCAAATAAAGCGATAAGCGTTTTTTCTCTTTATCTTTCGCTTTACCAACCACGATAGTAAGAAATGGCATTTCAATAAACGCATGTTTTGAGAATGCTAGCAATTAAAATTATGGAATTAAAAAAAAACGGTCGGCGCCGGTCGGTAGTAGCCGGCACAAACCGAAGCCGACCGGCACTGAGCCGAATTTATTAGTCCTCCGACCGGCACAGAAAAGCTTTAAAATGACCGTAAAATGTTTTAAATCTCTACACAAATCGTGTATTTTGAGCTTTAAACTTCATTACATTTCAGCGAAGATGTATTTTGTAAAATAAATGCTTCCAAATGCTTTTTTCTATGTGGAAACCCAGGAGCGCTACGCTCGCTTTGCTCGCACCGCTTGCGTAACTCCTTCCTACGGCCGGCACAGAAATCTTTCTAGCTATAACCCTGATGACGATGATACTACTACTACTACTACTACTACTACTACTACTACTACTACTACTACTAGGCCCTAATACCAATGACAATAAGAATATTGATTAATTAATTAATTAATTAATAGAATAATGATCTATATGTATATCTATACATTTATCAATTTTCTAATTGCACAATTCTCCTGTATGTTAGATGGTGCTAAACAGAATCCTGCGACTCCCATTCCAATCTAATGAATAAATGGATAACAAAATAACTAATTAACTAAATAACTAACTTACTTACTGAACAACTAACTAAATAACTAGATAGATATAGCAAATAAAATGAAATAACACCAAAACTAATTAACTAGATAAGTTATAAAACATTTGATTGAAGAAAATAAACAGTTTTAGTCAAATACAACCGTGCAGCTATTAAGTAAATTGTATTTTATGTTTTTTTTTATTATTATCATCTACTATTATCATTGATAGAAGTTGCAATAATCGTAGAAGCAGTAATAGTAGTAGCGTTAAAAAGTAGACAAATGATTTGACCAATGAATAAATCAATGATTAACTAATCAAAATAAATGGCATTTCAAAATAAACGCATGTTTGGAAATGCTAGCAAATAAAATGATTGAACTAAACTTTTATCTTCTATTACTACTGCTAAGAAATACTAGTATTCCAGCTACTATAAATAATAATGATGATATAGATGATGATGATGATGATGATGATAATGATGATGATGATGATGATGATGATGATGATGATGATAATTAAACAGAGTCATACGACTTCCATTCCCATTAATCACTTAATATTTCAAATTAATAAACAGATCATAAAATAAAATAGATAAACAATTAGATAAAAATATAGCACATAAAATGAAATAAGATAATAAGTGATTAAATAATTAAGTTAAAATTATATGAATGCAGAAAACGCAACCGTACAGCTACATTAGTGAATATTTTTTGTGTATGTTAATATTATTTAGTATTATCATTGATAGTAGTTGTAATCATCGTAGAAGCAGTAAAAGTAGCAGTGTTAAAAAATAGATAAATTATTTAACCAAAAAAGAAATAATTGTAATAAAAATAATAACTAAAATAGTAGGCATATAAACATAAAAAACAGAATTAATAGATCAGTTAATTAAGTGTAAAAAATAAATACATTTATCAATGTATAGATTATGATTACTACTTACTACTACTACTACTACTACTAGTACTACTACTGCCAATACTTTTAATAATAATACTAATAATAATAATAGTAGTAGTAGTAGTAGTAGTAGTAGTGCTTTAAAGCAATATTGCTTGCTAGCATTTTTCAAATCATGCATTTATTTTAAAATGCCATTTCTTACTCTCATGATTGACAAAGGGAAAGATTCAACAAAATCATTTGATAATACCTTATGACGTCGTACAAATGAAGTACATGTCAGTTACACAAACGAGTATGTCCGATTCTGTGTAGCGCCGCATGCGTTAGAGACAAGAGAATGTAAGGTGCTTCGCGTGTAAATGAATGGAAGTCGTCTGACTCTGTTTAGCGCCATCTACGTTATATACAGGAGAATTTTCCTGTCGTGCAGTTGTAAACCAATTAAAAGTAAACGTTTGAGTTTTATTAGATGCGAGTAACTGAAATAGTAGTATTCGGTGGTAGTAGTAGTAGTAGTAGTAGTAGTAGTAGTAGTAGTAGTAGAAGTAGTAGTACGAGGAGGAAGTAGAGAAGGATGAGTGGTAGTAGAAGTAGTAAGAGATAGCAGCAGTAGTAGTAGAAGATACCAGTTTTGCGATAATTTAACCCGTAATTTAATTGTTAGCATTTTCAAAACATGCGTTTGTTTCAAAATTACATTTCTTTCTCTCATGGTTGGTAAAAGGGGAAAATGAAAAACAAAAGAAAAAACGCTTACAGTTTTATTTGATCAATTTATTTAATAAAACCTTGTGACGTCGCGCAAATGAAATACATGTCAGTTGCACACCCTGCAGAAGGAAATTGCTTCAAACGCCCAAAACGCCAAATAAATTAATCAATGAACATTTTATGTAAATAAATAAAGAAAGAAAGAAAGAAAGAAAGAAAGAAAGAAAGAAAGAAAGAAAGAAAGAAAGAAAGAAATATATACATTTATTAATCAATAAGTAAATAAAAAGATAAACCACGGAGATAAATAAACAAATCGATAAATTTTAGTTCAAGTTTATTTGATTCCATTCATATATACAATAAAAAGGACAACATTCATATTTACAGTAAAAAAACAAAAACAAAAACAAAAACAGTGCAATCATCGAAACATCGTTCACAACGAAAAACATAATAGTTGATTTAGACATGATTCGAAATTAAAACATAATTCAGAAAACCATAAATGGAATCAGGGTAACTGTAATAAAACCAGTACTGGTTCTGTCGAGACAGTTACCCTAATTTTAGAACAAATCACAGAAAATTGCGTACAAAAATATAACAGTATAACTAAGCCTAAACTAAATAGAATAGATAAATAAATAAATGGATAAATAGATAAGTAAATAAATGAAAAAAATGAAATATAATATAATAATAAATCGAAATAATTGAACAAGTAAGTCAATAAAGAAAAAAATATGATAAAGAACATAATTCAATCGCACACAGAATTTTAGTCACACAAGATAGTGCAGCTAGTAGGGCATTTGATGTGTATTAATTGTAGTAAGTAGACAAGGTGGTTATAGTTACAGTACTGTAAAAAACACACAAGATTAACCAATAAATCAATAATATAGAAGGCATAACTACTTGTCGACAATTCCCCAGACGAGACCAGCAAATATTGACACTTACATTATAATCACAATTTGCGCCCTTTTCACAAGGACCGGATGTATAATAGAATATATTATATAGAATATATACAATATATACAAACAAATTATATTCAAAATCTGTGTGCATTGTGACATAAGGAAAAATACAAAGTATATGAAAGATTGAATACATGCATTTGCTTGAATATTTCTATTAGTCACACGGAAATATTGGAAAGACCGCAAAGCTCGAAGAGCTTGAGTATGGGGTCATCCCAGTAAATTAACAATTAATTGGCAAATGTATAATTTATGTTTTGCGTGGAATGTCAATTCTTTTCTTAGTTTATGCGTCAATTCTCACATTCTATCTACTCATACTTCTTAAATCATGTAAATTATGAAACATTTACCAGCTTAATCTTCACACTTGTACCAATAATATCGAAAGTATAATGTAAACCGTTGGAATGTTTTCTGTCGAAACAGTAACGAACACATCACTCTTAATTACAATGTCTCTTTTAACTGCTAACATCTAACACATGCCCCTCTGTACCCAAAAATGCGACAAACCTAAGAGAAAATTGTTATGTTTTTCGTCTACTTATCGGATCACCAAGGACGCTACGCATTCTGGTCTCACTCACAAGCCTAATAACGACAAATTATTCCTGGCAGATTTCGCCCTCCCTGGTACTATTTCCATCACTTAAGGCATAACTACTTGTCGACAATTCCCCAGACGAGACCAGCAAATATTGACACTTACATTATAATCACAATTTGCGCCCTTTTCACAAGGACCGGATGTATAAATTAGTTTCGAATCAATATTAACTTGTAGTAAAGTTGTTCGTTTGATTTCGGACAATGTACGGAAAATGAATAAATCGGATTAATAGTTAAACGTTAACATTCACTTTACGTGGGACAAGCTGAGGAGTCAAGTTATTAATATTCTAGCGTATTAACGTGAAATTATGTACCTTCCGAAATAATAGGTGGTAAAGTTTTTTTGTAAGTAAATACTATAATTACTATTCCCTGTATTGGTAAGAACGCAATCAAACATTTGACAGCTATCGTTAGACAAGCCATAATCACCAATCCCTTATCTCTTTGAATTCCGTTGTTTTATCCTTGTCCGTGTTTCTAATCCATTTGGAAACCAGATTTAAGTTAAAATCATACATCAAAGCTAATCGATAGGTAGGTAAGCTTTAAGAAACATCCGTACAATAAACATTCCGCTCAAGTACATACATGTATGTTTCGCAAAGTGTCCGGCAGCGATATAACGCGCGAAGCGCGCCTCATCAAGCAATGGGTCAAAGACAAAGCTAGCATAAGCTAGGAAGTGTTTTTTCTCGATATTTTCTCGTCATAGCACGTTGTAATAATAATCTCGTATCCCGAAGCCCGAGGCATTAAGGAACGAAGGTCTAAGAACTGACGCCTTCAATGCTACCACAGGGCTAGATCACAGACGGCCTGAAATCCTATATATTGCCGTATGTGGCAGGAGAAAAATATTTGCCACTTAAGATAATTTTCATCTATGCAGTTGTGGGAAAACACAATTTCTTTCTTGGCTCGCGTTCACAAATTTACTTTGAGTGTTTGTTTGAATACAGTTAAATTCCAATGACATGAATACAGAATGTAGATGGATTGCAGTAATGAAATAAAAACATGCGACAATTTGTCGCTGATATAGTTTTAGAGAGTTTTTTGAACTTGATTTGTTTTGTATGATTGGTGACATGAACATGGCTTGACGATTTTTTGCCCGTTACAGACGAAAACACCAAGCGGCAAACGTTTCACGTTGCACGTAATAACTTTCTATCGACCTCCTCCAAGTGGACTTTGTGTTTAAGTTTGCATCGACCAAATTTTCCCCTAAGTCTTGCAAAACATTCACGTTTTTCAATTTTAAATGGAACGATCCAGTGATATCAACCACTTTGCATTTTGATCATTCTCCTAAAGATGCATTGGGGTAGTAACCTTTTGGTTTGTTTCTATGGTAACCAATGCAAAGTATTATGGTTGGTGCAGCTCTGCGCATTCGGCGATTTAGGTTATTGATCGTTTCTATGGCAACGTCTCACCTGCCGAACTTTGCATCCGGAAGATTTACACCCCTCAGACCTTTACCTTTGCAATGGTACATAATTTACATGTATATCGTAATACAGTATCTACTACAAACGAAACTCAAACTTCAGGTTTGACATCTAGACCATTTGTAACACTTTCCCACATGAGATAAAAACGTTGAGCAAGTATAGGCGCCAATAAGGTGGCATACTGCACAGTGTAGAAGGATTCGACATAATTTTTTTAGGCGCTGTCCAGAATAAAAAAAAATGCAAGTAGATGTATATAATTAAGTTATATAAACGGGTCCCATACACTAAGAAAAAATAGGTTCAACTTTGCACCTTTAAAGGTGCAGACCAATATCACACTGGGAGCACCTTTACGGGTACAACTTTGCACTTTTCAGACCAAAGTAACTTTGCACCTTTAAGGTTAAAAGGTGCAAAGTTGCACCCATAAAGGTGCTCCCAGTGTGACATTGCTAAAGTGCAAAGTTGAACCTATTTTTGTTAGTGTGCACTAATTCACCCCGCGGAACCGCCACGTAGTAGATGCTACCTTCATTTACATCCCAAACCAGCTTCTAACCCACTTCTTTAAAAAAGAATGAAAAATAAATGAAATCAATTAGAAACATTAAAATATTACATTCATATCGAGTTTATGGTTGTACGTGGCAGTTGAAATTGCATTATATTCCGACGGTTTTGGTTGTTGGTACATTTTCTTCTAGTACCGTACTAAGGACTCCACAATTTCATGATACAGTGTGTGTGTGTGTGTGTGTGTGTGTGTGTGTGTGTGTGTGTGTGTGTGTGTGTGTGTGTGTGTGTGTGTGTGTGTGTGTGTGTGTGTGTGTGTGTGTGTGTGTGTGTGTGTGTGTGTGTGTGTGTGTGTGTGTGATGGTGTACTCGTGCACGCATATAAACCGATGACATACGAATGAGATGTTACTGTACAACCGATGACACACACCCAACCGATGACGTCATCGGTTCCCAGACTTTGGCAGATAGTCCCAAATGACATGCTTTTGCATATAGGGGTAGTGTCATCAGTTCACAGGTAGCCTTTTGACATGGCCCTCTCGCTGTTATGGGCGAGCGAAGAGATCCAGCTGAGCGCGGTGGCGCGATCGGCTGGGCTCGCTTCGCTCGCCCCCATTTCGCTGGCCCCACACAGCGAGAGGGCCTTATCAAAAGGCTAGTTCACAGGTCTCTGTCATGTCATCGGTTCTACAGTAAAATTCCAGACTGTCATCGATTCCGTGATGCGTATCCATATG
>JZLH01S0245067.1:0-19676 GCA_001188425.1 Eucidaris tribuloides
AAGTATGTTTTTCTTCCCTGCCCGTGGTTTGCGTAATAGTCTGTTTCTGATGTTCTTGTTAAAGTCACAGCATAACAATGACCAGAGGGGTTTTTTTTAGTGAGCTACATAATACTCCAATTAATGCTCATAGGCTAAGTGTCTTTGATGAGGTCTAAAAATGAAGCCCATTTCAAAATAATGATTCAGTGCTGTAAAAAAAACGAAAATCTACAAGCACTCAAGTTGCATGACCGGATTCACCTGCCTCATCCCATAGACGTACTGTGATTTAGACTATTTTATCCTCCACCGGAAAGAAAGTTGTTTATTCATGTATATTTTGCAAGTGGTAGCATAAATTTCCAGCCTTTCGTATTCTAGGGTGTTTATTTGTCCATCTAAACACTACTATGTAGCTCAGATATCAGAGTTTGACCATTTGTTTTTAAATTGAACCTCCACAATATTAGCCTATTACTTTAATCCATTAACATACAGTGATGAATACCATACTGATTTAAAAAGATATCGTGATGAATTAGCACCGGCAAGTTCCAAAACTGATTTGTATCCTCCCCAATTGTATTTTACTCTTAAAGAATCCAATAATTTTGCTCCAAATAGTTATACTTATATAGCCAGTTGACAAGTAACTTGTCTTGTTTGCATTTTAATTGTCGTAGTCTCCCTAATAACTTTGACGAATTGCTTGCGTTTTCATCTTCTTTAGAATCCCAGTCAATTGTTGTTATTGGCGTAACTGAGACATTGATTACAGATAGTACATGCCAATATCTTTATAATCTTCAAAATTCTGATTTCATTAATGATGCACGAAAATTTAGAAGAGGAGATGGTATTGGTCTGTATGTCCAAAAATGTGTGGTTAATAAACAACGTCAAGATCTCGAAGTAAATGATTAATATGTTGAAAGTTTTTTTAAATTGAAATTCAGATGTGCAATAAATTATTGGTGTAATTAATAGTCCAAGTATAGTTTGGTCCACCAGACAACATTTTCGCCAATCTTTCAAAAAGTATTCTATTGTGACCCCAGACATCAGAAAACAACATTAAACCAACTACGAATTGTTTCACAAGTGAGAAATTGTGATGTTTCAATAATAAGAGAGCATCTGGCGATATTTACATTACCTATGAAAAATGGTGGGGTCCCCCCAACATTTTACATTTTGAGTAATTTTTATTAAAAAAAGAGATAATTTCAGAGCGAGCAAGTACATGTAGGTCTATCTATAAAAACATAATTGCAAAACATTTCATTGTTACTATTTACCATAACTATACTTCGGCTTTCTTGTCATTTTTAGAAACCATTTTATTAATGTACATTCAGAAAAGATTTTAAGAGTAAGAGATTTTTAAGAGTAATAAATATGTTGAAACACGTGATAGTTATATCTGATGAAAATATTACTGAGTTTATTGAACAGTTAATTGGTCTTTATTTTAAAATAAACCAAACAGTTGTAAGTTATTTTAGAAACAAATAATAATTTTTAATAACAAAAAATTAAAGATAAACCTTGGATTACACAAGAAAATCGATTTTAAAAAATCGTTTATATAAGCTTGATTTCAAGAATTAAAATGAATATCAGAAAAAGCACTATAAAAATACGGAAGCTTTTTACCAATGAAATATAATTTTGTAAAGCAGAATATTACAAAGACCTATTTGATTATGCAAAAGTAAATATGAACAAGAGGTGGAACGTTATAAATACAGCTATGAGTGACATGAAAAGTCAATATACAAAATATACTGTTAATGGTATAAGTCACAGATACAAGACTATTCCCCGAGTGATATTTTTAACAATTATATTGTGAGTATTGGTTTCAATAGTAGTTTTTAATAATAGCTGATGGTTCTTATGTTAACTCAATCACTATAATGTGAAATTCTTGATATTGGAGAATAAACAACAAACAAGTCAAATGCAGCTGGTATTAACAATAGAGTAGTTAAAAGGTGTATTTATTGGTTGTGCCAACCAATATGTGCAATATTTGATGCTTGCTTTAACACGGGAATACTTCCTGATCAACTAAAAAGTGCCAGGGTTATTCCCATTTTTTAAAGAAGATCGTCCTGATATACTTGCAAATTAACCGTCCAATTTCTAATTTACCTTTGTTTTCCAAGATTTTTGAAAAGTGTATACACTCCTGCTCATATTTATGGAATATTTTGTTGATACTTAAGTTCTTTCTCCTATATCGTCCAAAATTTTCGAGACAGGTGTTTATTTCACAAAAACGCAGTATGTGAAGCAATTTTTGGATTTCATGAGATGACTTAAGTAAAAACTAAAGTACGTTTGAGCGCAATAACAATTATATATTAATTTTTTTCCAAAATCCACAAAAAATCATGAAAAAGTATTAAATTAAAGTAATTACAAAAACGACACAGAAAACTGATAAAATTTGATCTAATGTCATTTATCACTATTAACATCAGAACAGTGTCTGTTACAATTCTAATAACGCGCGTAACCACCACGTGACTCTACAACAACAACAACACCACCATTTATAAACACAGGTTTTAGTGTCGAGTCGGACGCTACAAAATGCTCAAAATTCCTGAACTACTTAGATTATAAGTGTTTCACCTGGGGTGAACAAATATTCCTCCCAGACGTACCGTTCACGGAAAAATAGCAACTTCTAAAATGTTTTTTTAAGTATTCCATAATTATGAGCATGAGTGTATATGTTATAATATTGAATTTATTCATATTCAATTCAATTCAATTTATTTATTCAATTCATAAAAATAGCAATATATACAATAAACGAACTGTGAAGGGGAATTCACAAAGAAAGCGAGTTGCTTGATTGCACCGTGATCCCCCGAATTATATCGGATAAAACCAAAATAAAATACACAAAATTACAATGATAACGAAATTGAAGGGGAAACAAACTTACAAATAAACATGAAACACACACACACACACGAATCAATAATGATATTAAATTTAGCAACGTAAAAAGATGGACAGGTTAAGGATAATGCGGCATAAAATCAGTAGGAATTGATGAAATGTTGTTTGAATTTAGATTTGAATGCACTTATTGTATTAACGTTTTTCAAAAATGGACTAAGATTGTTCCATAGTTTAGTACCTTTATACAAAATAGAATTCTTTTGTTTCAGAGATAAACGGCAATATGGCAAGACAGCATTTTGTTTATATCATGTGCTAAAGGTGTGTGTTGCATACTTTATAGGAAAATAGACATTAAATATTTCAGGTAAGACAGCATTTACATGTTTGTACATAAAGAGACCAATTTTAAGTGAGACATTATCAAAAATTGTTAAAGAGTTCAAGTCTTTAAATATAGGAGGCAGTGTGGGCAAGATAGTTGGCGTTTGAACACACTCGAATAGCCTTCTTTTGTAATAAATACAATCGCTGCAAGTTACTTGAGCTAGTTCCTGACCACACAGTGCTACAATAGTTTAAATAGGGCAAGACGAAGGCATTATACAACATGAAAAGAGTTTTCTTTGGGAGAATAGAGCGAAGCTTACGCATGACACCAATAGACATGCTAATTTTACCATGGATATTTATTGATTGTTTTTGCGAGTTATTAGGCTTGAGTGTTCTTCAAAGCATTGTTTTGAAATCTTATAAAACACCCATGAACGCCAATTCATTTGGCGACCTTCGGTGAAGTTTAACTTTGCGAGGTGGTAATTCATTTGACTTAGAGATCAAACCATAAACCCGTATATGGACAAAATATAAATTTATGAACATTATGTAGTGGTCATACATTTACGCACTCTTCAAGTGAAAATGGCAAGGTTTTGAGTAAAAACGACTGAACATTGCTTAAATCAACGTTGCTATAGCTTGATAAAACCTTGTATCTTAGAAAAATAACATATGAATGAGATCCCAAAATAAGGCTGACTCAACACTGTGACAAATGGGTAGCCGTGCTTTTACTCCATGACAATATTGCGATTCTGAAATTTGACTGAAAGAGAATCTGGCTTTCTAGTTATACAATATTACACAAAAGAGTCATTTGCACCAAACATTCGTATATGAAAGTTTGTCACTAATGTAAAGATGTTCCGTTGTTATTGAATTTTGAATATGTCATTGACCAAAATAAACCAAAAAAAAAAAACAGGAAAGAAAAACAAAAATAAAAATATATTGTGCTTCTCCATGACATTGAGAGCAGTGAACCACCACAGTCCCGTGAACAGATTAAATTTCAAAATAAAATTTTAAATATCCAAATTACAAAAACCTTCGCTTCCCCGACCATGTTGATTATTGATAATATGAAGTAATTACAAGCATAGAAACTTTTATTTGTAATGCTTTTGTATTTTTATTTGTAATGTTTTAGTGCTTTTCTAGTAATATACACCAGGCTATATCGTACAGAAGTGAATGTGTTCTAGCACATACCTTTAAAGCCACAGGCTAACGTTATAAAGCTTCAATTTAAAAAATTGCCAAACTGTGATATTATGTGAGCTACATAGTAGTGTTCAAATGGACAAATAAACACCCTAGAATACAAAAGTTAGGAAGGTTATGCTACCACTGGGAAGATACAAATGAATAAACAATTAGTACTCGGGCCGAGTACAAAATAGCCTAGATCTACACACAGTAAGTCTATGGGAGGAAATGGGCAGTTGAATCCGGTCAACTTACGATTTTCACTTTTTTAAAGCACTAGATCATTATTTTGAAACACAATTTTTTCAGGCCTTCATTTTTAGACCTTATCAAAGACACTTAGAGCATAGCGGATTATGTAGCTCACAGTTTTTTTTTAAACTGTGGTCAATGTTAACCTGTGGCTTTAAATTAGGTTAAGGCACGTTCTTCAAACAAGGTTTTACTGAAAATGAGCCAATATAAATTCAATATACAAAAAATACTTCTTTGTTTATTATTTCGTTTATTTTATTTTGCTCTGTCACCTCCAGTGCCTAATTTGTCAATAGCTTGCACAATTTGGAAATATTCATTCAAATTGTTTCACAAATCTTTAAAACAAACATTTATGAAAGTTGTGATTTTCCTATAATTAATTCTTTTAAACGTCTCCAGACAGTTATCTTACCAAGACACAATTTTAAAACATAATCTACTTTCTCTGGTTAAAAAAAAATGGTTGCTTTCAAAAAACTTATTTTTCTTTCCCGTCAAGGAGATTTGCGTTATTTATCAAAACCCATCATTGTCACACTTTTATTAGATAACAGAATTTTGTGCCGAGCAGGTATGTTGTTCAATTCTGCGTTATCAAATTAACATCAATAAGATTAAATGGTTAATCTTTTTTTTTATCAAATCAAGCATTTGATCTCATTTTCAGTAATTTGATAGTTAAAAGATGAATAGCAAACCTGCTCGGCATCTCAGTCTGAAAGTCTTTCTTTCATTCATTAACACAATTTTGCTTCTTATCTATCTTATAATATGTGTTGGAATTGACACCTATTGCAGAAACAAAAGGAAAGAAACAATTAACACAATAATTAGGTAAGGTCTTGCAACAGAGTAGACGAAAAACTACGTTTTACGATTACAAATTTTAACATTTTTCACCAAATCCGCTCTATTACTGCTCCCACTAGCGGAATCAGCAAATCGTATGTGCCAAAATACTAATCAATATAAATTGTAGATCAAATAAAATATATTTTTCAAGAGAATGCACTTCCCTATATTTGTTCATAACAAAACTAGAGAGTACTATTCATACCGAAACTACATGCATGTTTTTATCATTATCTCTGCCCTCCAAAAAGCATTTGCTCGAATTGATCCGATTTTCTTTATCTTAAAAACATAAAAAAACCCCAGAGGTGTATATTATCAGAATAGACCACAAAGTGAGTTTTATAATTTAAAATTTCGAAATTTTCCGAAACCGCTCGCTCGCTACATTTGCTCACGGAATACACTCATGTCATGTTCTAATAATCGGAACTGCAACTGCTAATGTTGCATCTCTGCACAATCGTACAATTACATTGAAAAATCGTAATAATCATTTTTCTTCTTCACCTTTCTAGAGGAGACACTAAAAAATAGCTAGCGCGCGTAATTAACACCTATACAAAAAATTGCCATTTTAAATACCGCAATAAGGAAAACAGAATTCAAAGAAAATATATAAAGAACAATTGCCATTATTATCCTCTCAGAATAAATTCAGCGTGTAAAGAGTTAAAAAAGGCTTGTGCCAAAGTGACACTACAGCGAAAAACAACAACTTTAGGCGGAAAAATAATTTGGGGTAAAATATTATTTTGCATGTTTCGAGTGCCCCTTTTGACATCAAAGTGCCTCTTTTTGATTTACCCCCATTGCACTTTACAGCGTGTCTCATAAAATAATGATAAAATCAGAAGAAAATCACAAGATATGTGTATTTGGTATCATATTGAAGTAGAATAATTATATGTTCTGATACATTTTATTACATTTTATTTACTTTTGTCTATCAAGAGGTATGAATAATTTTGTGTATTTAATCGAAATTGCGTTTGTGCCATTTTTTTTTGTATTAATGCTGAAAATCAGCATTGATACTTCAAACAGAATGTGTTCTTATTAGCAGTTACAAAATCACAAATTAAAACCCCAAAGTACGAAAAATAAAACAGAAATGTTATTCTTGATAACATTTATTATTATGAATAATCCATAGACCCCCTCTTTCTAAGCGTAAACTGAGGCCACTGCTGTGGAGCCATGATTACCGTACCGTTGACCAAACATTCACACTGTTTTCATGTTGAACTGCACTTGTGTACAATTTCAAGCCCCTTTGTTCATGTAATGTCTCTTCTTTTGAACATGAACATTACAACAATATAATTAAAAAAAATATATATATTTACAAATATGTTTGTTATGATCACTGAAACATGTAAAATTATTTCACACTTTTTACATCCAATGTCTAAAATCTACATAATTATAAAGCAGTTGCACAATGGCATAAACGCGAATTCACATAATTTTAGAGAATCAATCACGACTTATCTCAGGATTGACCCCCACCAAATGGGATGAAAGAAATTGTGTTGGAAAATATGGCCTTTTGGCCTTATTTAAAGACCAAAAGAAATAGATTGTTCATGTATTTTATGCGTTAAAAAAATATTTTCGTTTGTACCATTATTTGAGACACACTGTACCATAGGCATGCGAGGACCTATTCCGTGTACCTTCAACATGACGTCCTGTCCTGTCGGCTGGTCCCCAGGCATTACCCGATGGTATGCGTTTTCTACTATTTGTCGAAATGTTGTGCAAAAGACAGGTATTACGTGGATTGATTATGGTCTCTCCATAGGTTTGAATCTTTAACGTTCAATTTCAATTTCAATTCAATTCAATACATTTATTTAAAAATCAACAAGGCTTAAAATATTATACTGATCGTAGGAATTACCATAAAGTTACAAACCTGGGGTAGGCAACCCCTGTTTAAAAAAAAACCCAAAACAAAATTACAATGAAATACAACATTGGAATAATAAGTATGAGTACCAAAAAACTAATTACACACAAACAAAACTAAGATTACCAATTGACATAAATATTTATAAAAGACCTTAAAATTATGACAGAGTTAAACAACAAAAACAAATGCAGTGGTCATGTAGCAACTTATATATCCTCTGTAAGACTGTATGTGCATATTTCATATCAATAATTATAGATATATACAGATGAAAGATAGAATCATCATTCAATATGTATCCAATATAGAGTTCTTGTATCCCTTCTTGGACACGTGATATCGTTTTTCACCTTTGAGTTAATCACTTATAGAGTTCCATTGCACTTTTTAAAACAAAATTTATGTTTGTTACAAAATTGTACATTCTAGAAAAAAAATCGTTTCAGAACCATTTTTGTCGCAATAGGTGTACCATTTTCGCAAAATCATTTTTTTTGGGTGCTCATGAGCAGTGTTTGAACCAACACAATGTTCTTGTCAGTACAAAATGGTGTTCGTAGGAACCTTTCAAATATACGTCAAAATGGTTGTGATAATTAAGCACCAAAATTGGTTCTAGTAGTATGACAAAATTTATAACCTTTTGTAATAGACTGTAAAAAGTGAATAATAATAATAATACACAGTTTTTATATAGCGCATAACACATCAAATCAAAAATGTCCCTATGCGCTGAGAAGAAAAAGAGAAAACAGGGAAAAGAAAGTAAGGGGAAGGTAAACAGGCCACACCCAGATGGCCACTGAGAAAAGATGGGTGGTAATATTGAAACAAAACTAAAATAGATGAGTTTTTAGAGTCGACTTGAATTTTTCAACAGTATTGATCCTTTTAATACTAGGGAGCTCATTCCACAAGATCGGAGCAGCATGAGAAAAGCTGCGTTCACCATATGTTTTTGTAAAGACTGGAGGTACAACAAACAAATCCTTCCGGCCAGACCTTAAATTTCTTACAGGTTCATATTTATGGAGTAATTCAGTTAGATACAATGGTGCCAAATCGTGAAAGCTTTCATATGCTAACAGTAAAATTTTGAATAAGATACGTGATTGCACGTGAAGTTCGAAAGTATAACTTAACAAAACAATGCAGAACCACACCACTTCAACGAATCTAACAACGCATATATAAATGCTGATAAAGAAGATTTTTAGCACTTGACTTGATATGTTTTACCATGTAAATTTTAAATATTTTCTTACCAAATTTAAAAAAAGGTGAAGAGTCAAATAGCCTAATCCAACTTTAAACGGACATAGTAAATATCATGGTTGTATAGGTGCTTAATAATGCATTAATTGATACAGAAAGTACAATAAAATATTTATTGAAGAAGAGGGAAAACCATTTAAATTCCATCAGGTTAAAGAAGGCTGTAGGGGGTTCACTTATTCAACTGGCAAATAATAAACATGTTTTACAAGATAATGATATCTGTTTGTACCAGATTGCATAGTGTTACATAAATTTTGAACTTATTTGTTTATTCATTTGTACATTAAGAAAAATTACAGAATTAATTTACGATTAGGAATTTATGAAATTTTAGTGTAAAAAATCTAGTATGCAGTAATGACGACCAAACTATTCACCGATGTATTTTTTTTTATAAAAAAAAAATAAACTTCTTAATGAACAGACGAAGGCAGACATATTTTGGGAAAATACTTATGCACGTAAAACACAATGTGAATCCAAAAATTAAGTTACATGTCAACATGCCAAGAAAAAAAAACTGAAATGCTTGTCCCCAAAGTCGGGTAATTTTTGTCAGATAAGCAACATTAGCTTAGTAACCTAAAAATCTTATATTTCTTAATCATAATATAAATCATTATTTCAACGTTCTTACATGCCTGCTAAAAGCACAAATACGACTTTTTGCGAAAGAGCAGCAACTCATTTGATTCAAACAAATCACCGATACCCAATTTCGTCTTCTGTGCATACAAATTTATTTATTCTTTTTAACTTATAATCTTTAAAGATTTACTTACAGCGTAATAGTCCATCCAACCGTTGGCATTTTCTGGTATTGGTTCCTCCAATATCGGCCACAAACTTGATCAAAATATGAACTGCTGTTCGTTACGCCCAGTCATCCCGTGCAATTCTGTATGCAACATCTCTAGATCTTTAGCGTGCAGTATGTCAATCCATCGAACTTTGAATTTATTTCCTACCTGCGATTGATGTTTCTCGATAGAATGAACGGAATATATGCCAGATACTATCGATGTTTCCGTTAAAAAGGTTGTACAAATTAGTTAATTGATTATGACAGTTCGATAAATTTTGGGCTTCACTTTTGTTGTAAACATGAAAGTCAAATAAACACATCGGGGTATCCGGCATGGCCATGTTCGTGTTCATCTCAAACGACGGACGTGCATGTCCCTGGGAAAAGGTCATGACGCATGCCCATTCGGGCTAGTTAGCGGTCGATTATTATGTGAACGGGCACATAACCATCCCTCTGTAATCGTTTCTTATGACTGGCGTGTCAATCGGATGAAAGGCAGAGAATTTAAGCATGAATACCCTCCCACTTTCACAAATTCTTTTGGTTTCCTCTTTTAAACAATCTAACCAACACTAAATAACACACGTGGGACTGTAGAAAGTTCCATAATTTAATGCCATTGCTGAACAGTAGGCCTTCATATCAAGTGTAAAGCGTCATCTAAATTTTTACCCTTTTTTCGTAATTGTGTTATATTTGGAAATAGCATTTAAAAATGTCATGACCATACAGAAAAGAGTAATGTCTGTCATGCTACAAAGTCAAAAACATCAATGCTAAAAGTATGATTTTAAGATACATTTACTTTTTCAGTTGTTCTTTAAATAGGTCTGTTCCCCTGATAAATCATCGTGTAAAATCTCAACAGCCTGGACATAAACAAATAACCGTTCAGGTAAACGCAATCAAATTTTCTGTATGATTGTCAATTGTCAAATGTCAATTACTGATTGCTGACTTCACTTATTTTCCAAATGTTTTGGTGATGCTTATTTTGATTGAAAATTTGGATACAATAAATATCTTTTTCATGAAATTAAAATTGCCCATAGACAGAGGCGTCGAGCGTCGTGTGTGTGTGTGTGTGTGTGTGTGTGTGTGTGTGTGTGTGTGTGTGTGTGTGTGTGTGTGTGTGTGTGTGTGTGCAAATATTTGTTTTAAAAAGCATTGGAAAGCATTATAAAACCATTAAACATGGCATAATAATACTATTAAACATACACAATTGTCAATCGCAAAATCCGGTATTGCAATTTGGCGCGCAGAGCGCTGCCGAAAACTTTGGACATTTTTTTTCACTTTTGCCCCCCCCCCCCAATCCGAAACATGGATCGACGCCCTTGGCTATAGATTAAACCTAATGTCACATGTGTCTTACGGAAATTCTTATAATATTTTTGGCCCTCAATAAACATGTAATTATGTTAGTTTCAAAGAGTGGTGATGTTTATTTTGATTGAAAATGTGGCCGGAAACAATAAATGTCTTTTTTTTTATAGTTTACATTTATGTCACGTATGTTTTGCTGAAATTCATGCAATATTTTTGCCCTTAATGCAACCCGTAATTTTGTTGGGCTGAAAATTCTTTTATTGTTTTTTTTTAATTTCAGTAAACAAAAAACCCCTGCAAATATTTCATTTTAAACAATAAATTAACCTCCGTATCATTTTCCTTCGTAACATACTATAACAAACATGATACAATCGGGAGAAAATTACTTTAGGCATTAAATTTTCTTTAAAGGTATGTGTATTTGGTATCGCATTAAAGCAGAATAATTATTCTAGTTTAATAAAGTTTATCTTATTGAATTTTGTTTAATTATTCAAGAGTTGCGATTAATTTTGTGTTGTCAATTGAAACAGCGTTTGTGTTACTTTTTATGTTGAGTTTTCACAAAATGTATGTGAATTTTTTATCATATTCAAACATGATAATTGTGCTCTTTGATAACAAAGTTTAACTTACTTTTATCAAGTTGTAATTCATTTTGTGCTGTCAATCGAAACCGCATTTTGCCACTTTTTATAGTAATGATCGAAATCAGCATTGATACTACAAAGCAGAATGTGTTGATTACAATACATATCAAATTAACCCAACGAAACAACTCACAAAAACGTCAATTTCATCCTTGATGAAGTATTCCATAGTTTGTGTTTGCCGGTATGAAAAGACCGTAAACATCCTCAACGCCAGAGTACGTGTGCAGCAGTCATGACTACTGTAATAGTTCAGCTGCTAAGCTCCATTTTAAGGCAGAATTGAGCACTTTTTGATGAAAGCACCGAACTATCCACATGTTTTGTAGATGTCAAGCGGAAGGCAAGTCCAATTCAGCCCATGGGTTCAATTTGAAGATGATTTTCTTTTAAGAAACCTCCTTTAAACATGTTTGTAGTTTAATATTGAATAGAACTATATTCTCTAAAAGATGATACCACATTTAATAGGATATTACTAACCATTTTTCAATCCTACATTTATTACATTACTTTTATGTTATATTAATTTTTGAATTCATCCATATTAATGTTTATTTCGTTTCACTTTGCTTTGTTTCATGGTTTCATTTTTGCTTTCTACAGTCGAATTATGCAACATTGTACACTCTCACAGCCCAAATTCAAACCATGATTTCAGAAGTAAATATTAATATCACAAATATCTCGAATATGTGCAATTAAACCACCCTTCTCAAGGATTTTTGACGTACAAACCATTTTCCATGTATTTATTTCTAATAACCGTTTTAATTTATTATGTCATTTGTACCAACCATATTAGTTGTTTCTGCATTGTGACATGTTTAGCCCTATGTCTAAGTATCTGTTAAATGGATTGTAACTAAAGAGATTGAACTGAATTGAAAATATAATGTACATGTAGTTCTTTCAAAACGATGTGAATCTTTTGCATTTGACCTCTGATCGAGTACCTTCAAATGTAAAACAGTCCGTCAATGTAATTTTTTATTGCACGTATGTCAAATCAAATTAATTTAATTTGCCAATATTTTGGCTCAGGCACTTTTCGCACTAATTTCATAACAATGGGGAAAGGTGACGGTGTGACCACAAGCTAAAATCAATGACATTGTGTGTCAGTATCCATTCCAAGTTTTTTCCCCCATGAAAAAGTGTTAAGAATAATACCCTTATCTGTCTCTTGTCATTCTACCGAGAGTGGGCTAGTATGATTACATTAAAGGTATGGCAACCACTGCTAGTATCCACCAATAATAACGGGATGGAAAATAGAAAGCCATCCCAGTACCAGGAAACAGCAGCAAAACTAGGAAATAAAAAGTAAAACAAGGAAATACCTCTATTCACTTTTCATTAAGATAGTATTGATTGACAGAGAATGCTGTCTAAAGTCTTTAAAATATCTTTTTGTATTATCATTATTATTATTGTCATTATTATTATTACTATTATTATTATCATTATTATTATTATTATTATTATTATTATTATTATTATTATTATTATTATTATTGTTGTTGTTATTATTATTATTATTAATAGTATTATTATTATTATTATTACTAGTATTATTATTATCATCATTTTTATTATTTTTATTATCATTATTATTAGTAGTAGTAGTAAAGAAGTAGTAGTAGTAGTAGTAGTAGTAGTAGTAGTAGAAGTAGTAGTAGTAATGATAGTAGTAGTAGTAGTAGTAGTAGTAGTAGTAGTAGTAGTAGAAGTAGTAGTAGTAATGATAGTAGTATTATTATTATTATTATTACTAGTATTATTATTATCATCATTTTTATTATTTTTATTATCATTATTATTATTAGTAGTAGTAGTAGTAGTAGTAGTAGTAGTAGTAGTACTAGTAGAATTTGTAGTAGTAGTAGTGGTAGTGGTGGTGTGGTATTAAAGTGATAGTCTAACACTGTGGAGCTTCAATTTAAAAAAAAATGTCAAACTTTGATATGTGAGCTACATAGTAGTGTTCAACTGGACAAATTAACACCCTAGAATACAAAAGTTTGGAAAGCTAGATAAAATAGCCTAAATCTGCACACAGTAAGTCTATGGGAGAAAATGGGCAGGTGAATCTGGTCAATTTGAATGCTTGCAGATTTTCACTTTTTTAAAGCACTAGATCTTTTGATATACAATTTTTTCAGGGCTTCATTTTTAGACCTTATCAAAGACACTTGGAGCGTAGAGGATTATGTAGCTCACATTTTTAAAACTTTGGTAAATGTTAGCCAGTGGCTTTAATATTATAAGATTCTTACTACATTATTCAGCGAAAAAATTAAAAGAATGATAAGACACATAAAATGAATACAGTAACCAATGAAACCTTAGTTTAAAATATTTCTTTGCATTCATGTACAGGATTATCTCGTAGTCAATAAATTTCAAAGTACTTTTCAAGCTTCCAGCCACATTTCGAATTTGACTTTAAAATGAATTTCCTTCACAGTTATAATTTCCTATGTTATTCCGATGATTAATGCGTGTATGTACATTACACTCATGTCAATTAATTTATTGGAATATTTGTTGATACTTTAATTTTCTTTTCTCGTTATATCGCTCCCAAAAATTTTCAAGACAAGGTGTTTATTTCACCAAAACGCAGGTATTGTGAACCAATTCTTGGTATATTTCCTGAGATGACTAAATAAAAAACTAAAATACGTTTGATCGTAATAACAATTTACATATTTATTTTTTTAAAAATCCACAAAAATCATGAAAAAATATTAAATTATGTATCTAGTGTCACTTATCATTAAATTAACATAAGAATTATCTGTTACAAGTCTAATAACGCGCGTAACCACCACGTGACTCAACAACAACAACAACAACAACAACAATACCACCATTTATAAACACAGGTTTTAGTGTCAAGTCGGACGCTACAAAATGCTCAGCATTCCTGAAATTCTTAGATTATAATTGTTTCACCTGGGGTGAGCAAATATTAATCTCAGATAACCGTTCACGGAAAAATTGCAACTTCTAAAATGTTTCTAAAATATTCCATAATTATGAGCATGAGTGTATCAGAAACATGCTGGTCTTATAATTGTAATTTTTGCAATCACCGACAATGTGAGATTATATCGGCAGAATGTTGAGTCAATCCTCTATCGGGGTGTCCAGATTGATATAGTATTAAAACGCAATTAGCGATTTCCAGCGTAAAGTAAAATGCAAAAAGATCAAGAAAACGAACCTGGGATGGTAAGCAGTCATACATTATAAATCAGTTCAAATGAATCAAATATCACTGCCATAAGAGCGTGATAATGATAACTGACAATATGAAAATTCGTACACTATATTGTACATGTACAATATTACAATTGTAAAGATAGGGCGAGTAAGTAAAATGTGATGAATGCTATAGTAGTTTCATGAATTCTTCACCTTAGGAATGCATATTCTCGGAATTACACATCTACAAACTTTGGATCATCTTTCACAGTGTTTGTTTCACAACACGTTATTATTTTTTTTTAAATTAACGTCACACGCGAACAGGCCATTATCAGGACTGGATAACATACTGTGGCAATTACGTAGTTATGGGGCACGAGCGCTGCCCGCGATGATTATAATTTCCAATCTTTCGGTAAAATAAACATTTATATCTTTGTTTTGGTTTTGTTACTTCCGTGGGTGTCGAGGTCTCTCTAACCATCATTAACCAAGGTAATTTTCAATGTAGAAAAAAATGTCTAATACAATCGAACCAATTAATCTTTATCTTCCTTCGGTCGCGCTTATGAATTACAGAAATGACTTTAAAACCCCCAAAATTATCAGATGAATGTAATACATATTCATATATAAATTTGATTTTATTCGATCTATAAATATGTCGGTGGATTATGTTGGCCATACGTGTACATAATTTCAACACAAATTTCATCCTATCAAACTCACTTGATTCCCATTAATTACCCTTTAGCTTGTTTTCCTTTGCATTTAGCCTAAGAGCACTAGTTATAATGGATTCAACTATATGCAACAAGAACTTGCTGGCATTTAACCCAATGTATAGCGAGTTTGAATGACCATGTTTTTTTGCAAAAAAAAGATAGGGCCTTTTTCGTAATAAAGAAGCAAAATCTGGCTTATTATTCATTATCAGCAAATTTATCCCTATTATGCATCAAATAATGTTCTTTTGGTTTTCTGTGTATAAATTGAGTTTATTATTTCTATCAAACGACCCATTGGTCCATTGTTTAATAAATCTCTGTCACATCTTATCACATTACTGTATTTTTATTTTTGTTATTTGAAAATAAATTTGGTTTAATGCGCCAGCCTCATAAACAAACAAAAAACATTGAGTTTAAGCAGATTTATTCCAATACAAATGTAACGCGCAACACCCCCCCCCCCCAAAAAAAAGAAAGAAAGAAAAACTGCCACATCTTATCATGCACAACTGAAAACGAGCATTTTTTTTTAATACTTTTTTAAAGCACTAAATCATCATTTTGAAATACAACTTTTTCAGGGCTTCATTTTTAGACCTTATCAAACATACTTTGAGCATGGAGGATTATGTAGCTCACATTTTTTTAACTGTGGCAAATGTTAGCCAGTGGCTTTAATACATTGTTACAATAAAAGTCGAGAAGTAATTTATTTCACATCAGTTAAATGTTCACACATGTATAGGAAATGTACATGTCTTTTTTCCATTTTACAAAGCCTGTGATAAAACGCATTTTAAGGAAAATATGCCATATAAACCCACCACTTTTATGAGTGAATACATGAGGACTGTTCCTCTCTTATGCAAACCTGTAATAACAAATTGAGTTACTGTCCTACTTTTTATTCGCATAACAATAACATACAGCATATTATTGCGGTGCAAATTTGCACCATCGACACATCAAAAACTGTGTCCAAGATTTGCACAAACAAAAATTAGCTTATCGAGTAAATAAGCTAAAATAATTTATGTAAAGTTTCAGATAAGGCCTTGCAGCTTAATAGCCAGGTTTAGTGTGTAATAGCTCTTTGGTGAAACTATGGGATGATCAGATTTAAACAGACTGCACTGACGTAATGTTGCTCACTGAATTTGAATTTTGAAATAGTCTGACTGTCAGACCTGATTCATGTATCATCTATCATGTCTAGTGAAAGTGAATCTTTTATATTTCAAAAACGTTACAACGTATGAAGCACAAATTCTGAACACTGTATTTTTATTTACCTTTCTTTAATTGGATCAAGTCTGAGCAAAAACAGTTTGCGTCCAATAATAATAAAAAAAAAATCACAGGGTTAATTCTAAGAACATTTTGCCATTATCTGTTTCATGTTTTGCAGCACATCCCTTAAGGGACTTTGAGGAGCTGAGCGAAATCAATGCAAAAAAAGTGTCAATTTGAAATAAAATCGAAAAAAGAAGAGAACACGTATGTGGATAAAAACACAATTGTACAATTAGACAGAAAATAAATGATATAGGCCCTAAATAAAAAAACGAATGGTGAATAAAATTATGAAATAATGCATATTTTGAATCAATAGATATACATACCTACATGTAATACCAATACAATAAACATATACTGTACGAGAATAAATGACTGAACAGTATTGAATGCAAATAATTATGTAATAAATACATACCACTGATAATATGTCCTTGACAATTACACAAAGGTGCATACGGTATATTCCATTTCAGTAAAGGCAAATAAAGAATAATATTTTAGTATGGGTCACCTCTGATATCGTGTCTGGTGGAACTAAAAAAAAATGTATAGAATCTCCATAGGGGGGCTGTGTCTGGACACAAAATTGCCGAAAACAACACATTTTCCCGACGATTTCTACGAAAAGGGGGCTACTAACGGTCATTTTGCCGACCTACTTCTTGTGAACTTTATTTCATTTGATACTTCTACGGAGATTTCGATCTGAAAACCATGAATATACCATTGACCTTTCTGCGACCGGCCGTGACACGGTTTCACAAAGCAATGAATAAAAGGGATTTCCCCCTTTTTCCACCGACTTGGAACCTACATCCAATCATATTCCTCGATACTGCTCGTTCTATGCAACGTGCGTTGTAATTGGTCGGTTGCATAATTTTTATAGAGGTCACATACTGTAGAGCCATTACAAACCGCGCCTGTTACTGTATTACCGTGGGCATCCCAGCGATCACAGTCTATCGTACGTGGATACACATCCACAGGTCAACTCGCGTAAAATGGATACTAACATTTATTTTTGGATGCAATATTGTATAAGCTAAATGTAGGTCTATTTCGCGCCGTGTCAGAGGGAGAAGATCGTGAGAAGTTCAGGTCGTTATTGAGGGAAGGATGAATACAATTTCGTGTTAAGCATTAGTGTAATTGTGCACCAAAGCTCCATATTATATATTTATTATTGATCAAAGTTATATTTCAACAGAGTAGTCTATCACACAAATAAATCAGTGTCGTGTTCGCGGGAAAAGGACCTTAGAACCACTGACTTAATAAAGTTTTAAAGGTATTGGCTAACATTTACCACAGTTAAAAAAATCTGAGCTACATGATTCCCCATGCTACCATTGTCTTTGATAAGGTCTAAAAACGACGCCCGGAAAAAAATTGTATTTCAAAATGATTATTTAGTGCTTTAAAAAAGTGAAAATCATAAGTTGATCGGATTCACCTGCCCATTTTCTCCCATAGACTTACTGTGTGTACACCTACGCTATTTAAACTCGCCCCGAGTTTTAATTGTTTATTCGTGCATAACTTGCCATTGGCAGTGTAACTTTCCAAACTTATTCTACGGTGTTTATTTCTCCATATGAACACTACTATGTAGTTCAGATATCAAAATTTGACAATTTTTTTTAAATTGAAGCTCCATAATGTTAGCATATCCCTTTAAGGGCCTTTTCCAAGGACGCGAAAAAGAATAAATGTTGATTCTCTATTCAAACCACACCAGCATTTGCCCGTTAGCCAATCAGAGCCGAGAAGGGCGACCTGGTTGTGAAACTGTCCTCCATATTCACGTAAGTCTAGTTCACTAGATTCAACCAACTTCTGTTAATGTTATTGCACATAACACCTTGCTTAGTAAGACAATGACATTGTCTCTCTTTTATCTTTCAAATGAGAATGACCGCTTGAATTGAGGCTTTAATTTAGTGTTCAGGTAATTGATTCTATAAACGAGTCCAGTATAGCAGAGAGCAAATTAGCTTTACTTTTAAATGATGATTCATTTTTCTGTTTCGTATCAACCTTTAAATTCATAATTTCATAGTTTCAAGCTTTACAGATATTTTCCTTGAATTTTATGGAAAACGTGCAACCGAGAGAAAGATGTTGAACACAAACTTCCGGAAATGCGTCGTTTGAAAGTGTACTCGTTTAGAAGAACATGCAGTCTAGAGAACGTGAGCTACTGTCAAAATGTACCTGTTTCATCTATCATATTCAGAGTAAACTGTCACAATGTGTTAGGCCATAAAACGGGGAGGAGGAGGTCGTAAATGTTGATGGGAATTGAGGAAATGTATTCTACTTACACATGATTTCATGCAGGTAGTTTAATTGCGATTTAGCATTCCTGGACCATTATTATTGTTGTTATTATCCCCCCCCCTTTTTTTTTTTTTACACATTTTCGACTTATATAATCAGTGATTACGTGTCATATTTTATCACACGAAACACATTTTCTTTTTAATTGTCGTCGTTAAAGTAATCTTGAGTGACTGTATTTATGAACTACTAATTATTGAGTGCTAAAAGTTTGAACCGAACTACATTTTCAGGGAGAAAAGATTCATTCAATACAATGTCATCAGTCACGCGTAAAACTCGCGCAGGCGTGTATTTTTCCAGACGATATTCAGAGATCCGACAGAGCGACAATGCATACATAATCAGAGTTCGTGGATAAAAGAGAATAGCGTGTGATGGTGAATTTGCAGCCCAAAAGTACAACAACGGTGACATGCACTCGTTCGTACAATAAATTTCGCACAAATACAGTGACAGAGCGCGCACGAACGTGCAGCGGCTGAAATAACAGCCTATTACACCATCATTTGCAATAGTTACAGAGGTCATTGACC
>JZLH01S0245067.1:31405-48627 GCA_001188425.1 Eucidaris tribuloides
TCAGCAAGCCAGAAATCCACGTGATAGAAAGAACTTTCATGGCGTTTTCTAGGACGAGGATCCAATTTACAACACAAGTTTTTATTTTTCGAGAAAGAAGTGTCCTAAACAGCGTAATTACCATATAATGACTAAGTCTTCATATACATGAAATCGTAGATGGTAAAATAAACCATGTGACGTGAAGCCTGGACGAAGCTGCATAGTACACTTTTTTTTTTTTATTGATTTGGTGTTTAAGATGTTACTGCAGAAAAATGTAGCCGTGGCGTTTGCCGCACCTTGGAAACCTTAATTGATTATCTTTGTTCAGCCTTTTAGCATAATTAGCTATATTAGCTAATAAGATATGTCGTAAATCTTATGCCTATGGCAACCCTAAATAGATAAGGATAACATTAACTTTTCATGGGTTTTCTTAGGATCAAGGGAATCCATATTATGACATCAGTTTTTTTTTATTTTCGAGTCATGCCAAGTGTCTTAAATACCATATTAGCATAATGAGCCTAATTTGCATAAATACAATAATTCAGTAGCATGGTCTCACAAACATGTTACAATTGACGGGGAAGCTGTTTAGTATCAAGGATTGTTGTGGATTTCGTGTTTAAGATGGGTAATTTGGAGTAATATAGCCTGGTTGCTACCTTGCAGATTGTTCAACTATTTTAAAGTTTGCCTAATTATGCATATTCAGAATATTTGAGCATATATGTAATATGTTTTAATAGATTTAATGCTGGAGGCCTGAAAACAATGTTAACAAAATCAAGGGTTTTCTATAACGCCATGAATGCATATGTGACACCACTATTATTTTCAATATAAAGGTGTTTAATATCATAATTAGCATAATTAAGCTAAATTGCATACATACTCAGCTAATTCAGTAGGTGGTAGTGCGGAATCCATGTCGGTGGACCCCGCCGAAAGTTTATTAATTGCCAGTTGTGTTGTATTATTTGTCTTTAAGATGCGGTATTGGGGAGTAATGACTTGCCGTCGCCACCTCGGTCAAAGTTTTCTTAAATTATCTTCATTAGACCTAATAGCATTAGTCAGCTAATTAGCATAATATGTTTAAATGTGGTAGATAAGTATACTGGAAGCCTTGAAAACAAAGACTCAGCTTTCAAGGGTTTTCTATTGAAGAGAAAACCATTTTATGACACAGCATATCTATTTTCGAGTAATATCCATGTGTCTTAAAATAGGCATACAGTTAATTTGCATAATGAGCTAGCTCTTGCATACCTACAATCAATTCAGGTAGATGGATATGCTAACATATTGCTAATGCTAAATTAGGATTGTGTGAGTGGTTAGTTATGCCATTAAACGACAAGTTGAATATGGATTTTCCTCGCTCCATAGAAAACTCTAAAACTTGTGCTCTACCAGTGTTTCATACTTCTCATACATATTTACCTGGATGAATCAGAACTTACATCAGTTCCTACATTAAGCTTAGCACATTATTACATTATTGTTGCTAATTAGCACATTATGCTTATTATTTATTATGGAAGACACTTTAGCCATAATTGGGAAATATAAAATTTGTGTCATAGATGATTACTCATTCATAGAAAACCCTGAAGTTGTGTTTTTCTAGTTTTTAGGTCGCAATATTAAAGTGCAATAGGCTAACATCTGTGGAGCTTCAAATATTAAAAAAATTTGTCAAACATTGATATCTCAGCTACATAGTAGTGTTCAAATGGACAAATAAACACCCTAGATACAAAAGTTTGGAAAGTTACACTGCCAATGGCAAGTTATACATAATAAACCAATTAAAACTCGGGGGCCGGTTTTATTAACTAGTGTACACACAGTAGTCTGATGGAGGAAATGGGCAGTAGAATCTGGTCAACTTACGATTTTCACTTTTTTAAAGCATAAATCATCATTTTGAAATTACAATTTTTTGGCAGGCCCTTATTTTTGACTTCATTTCAAGGACACTGGGTAGCATGGGGTATTCATGGCGGCCTCAGTTTTTTTTTAACTGTTTGGTAATGTTAGCCAATATCCTTTAATCTAGCACATAGAATATTATGGCTAATTAGCTGTTGTAATTTAATGAGGCTACATACAGTAATAACAAGAGCTTGCCAAAGTAATAACCAAACTAAAATACTGTCAAATAAGTGAAATTACTTCTTAAACACGAATCACAAAAAACATGCAACTTACAAACCTTTCCGGGTCAGTTACATGGTTTTTCCTAATTTACCATCTACTGGAATGAATTGTACATATGCAAATAGTCATTAATACAAATTTGTATTATAAAGACACAATGGCGATACTTCGAAAATAGATACTGGTGTCATAATGGATCCTCGTTCATAGATACCTTGAAAAGCGTCGTGTTATCCTTGTTTCAGGCTTCCAGTATTAGTCTTATCAAAACTTTAATCCATATTTTATCTGTAACCTAATTAGCTGATTATCACATATATGGCTAATTAGCGCTAATGAACGGATAATTAAACAATTCTGCCGAGGTGGCACAAGCTCCCATTTACTCCAATTACCCATCCTAAAAGACACGAATAAAACACAACTTGCATTAATAACTTTTCCGGGTCACCCGACATGGACTTCCCATTAACCCTACCTGAATTACTGTTAATGTATGCAAATTAGTTAATTATGCCTAATTATGACTATTGGGACACTTGTAGTATTTGAAAAATAGATAGTGGTGTGTCATAAATGGCATTTCCATTGTTTATAGAAAACCTTTGAAAAGTTGTTTTTACATTGTTTTCAGGCCTCAGTATTAATCTTATTAACATATTACATATATAGCTAATTATCTGAATATGCTAATTAGGCAACTTTAANATTTGAACAAGTCTGCCAAGGTAGCAACCAGGCTAATTTACTCCAAATACCCATCTTAAAACCGAATCCACAACAATCCTGTACTAAACAGCTTCCCCCGGTCATGTACATGGTTTGTGAGACGATCTACTGAATTATTATATTTATGCAAATTAGCTCATTATGCTAATATGCTATTTAAGACACTTGCATGACTCGAAATAAAAAAAATGATGTCATAAATGGATCCCTTGTCCTAGTAAAACCCATGAAAAGTTATGTTATCCTTATTTTTAGGGTTCATGCATCAAGATTTACGACATATTTCTTATTATGCTAATTAGCTAATTATGCTAATAAGGCTAACAAAGATAATCAATTAAGTTTTCCAAGGTGGCAACCAAGCTACATTTGCTGCAGTACACATTTTAAACATGAATGAATAAAAACAACGTACTTAACAGCTTTTCCAGGTCACGTACATGGTTTATTTTACCATCTACTGAATTTCATGTATATGCAAATTAGGTCATTATGGTAATTGCGCTGTTTAGGACATTTGCGTTACTCGAAAATAAAAACTTGTGTTGTAAATGGATTCCTCGTCCTAGAAAACCCATGAAAAGTTCTTTTATCCGTGATTTCTGGCCTGCTGAATTAAAATTTAACAATATATTTCACATTGTACATATGCTAATTAGCTGATTATGCTAATTAGGCTAATAAAAAAAGTTGCCCAAGGTTGTCAAGGTGACAACCATGCTAAATTTACTTCAATAGCCATCTAGAACACAAATCAACCAAAAAACCTTGTACTTAACAAATTTTCCAGGTCATGTACATGGCCTATGGGACCGTCTACAGGACTAATAGATAGTTCTCCTCCTTTAAGATTTTTGTTTTATTTCATATTTTCATATTTCATATCTATTCTCAATTCATTGCATCAAAAAATAATCACAAAATAAATTTATATCTATACAAATAACGTAAATACGAACATACATACGGTAGTACAATTTATATACACACACAAATAAGGGGGTAACACATGTTATTTCTATTTAGTGATATGATATAATATTAAATATAAAAGAATACAATGAATGAAGGAACTTATATTGAAGCATTTAAAGCTTGTTAAAATTATAAGCCCCATTAATTGTTTAATTATAACTAGACTATTATAATTGTGCTACTAATAATGACAGATAAGTAACTTAGAAACAACATAAAAAAAGGACAAAGTAAAATAAAAATAACAAAATCAGGAAAACAATATAACATAAAGGTCATCGGAGATACACATACAGACTGGTGCTTAGGATACCTGTGCGTGTGCATGCACTCACACACAGGTGTATGCAGAGACACACACATATACATACACACAGACATACAAGCACGCACACATATACAAGTACATTCGATTACACGGGTCGGTCACGAGTGATGTGCATTTCTTCCACGTTATAAGCATAAGAGAGATATGGGGGTTATAAATCTGAAAAAGTATTTTGCAACAAAGAATCAATAGTTAAAGCTGCATTGATTTAAAAATATAATCAGAAATAATATCCATGCATCTAGTATAATCTGACACATCCGCATAGTACATAATATTGATATCACATAATTAGCTATACATCACTCATCCACCAAGTGAAAAAAATTAAATACGTTGATAACGTCGCAATTAACAATAGTGTTCAACCAATTAATATAGCGATTGTGGTAACATGAATAAGCATGACAAGATCATTCGGTACATCAAAGCAAGAAATTTAATCGGACTTAAATAAAAAAAAAGAAATTTAAAGACACTATATAACACTGTGGAAGATCTGTTTAAAAAATTGTCGAACTTTGCTATCTGACATATCTGACAGTGTTTGAATGGACAAATAAACACCATAGAACACAAAATTTTGGACAGTTATGCTGTCACTAGTACAATATGTGAGGATACAAATTGGCACATTAATTTCCTATCGGGCGATAGGATATTCTGCAACAGCAGTCTATGGAGAAAAGCTAGAATGGTCTCTCAATGATTTTCACTTTTTTAAAGCACTTAATGATTGTTTTACACCGCAATTTTTTCAGGGCTTCATTTTTAGACTGTATCAAAGACACTAGTAGCATGGGGAATCATGTAGCTCAGATTTTTTAAACTGGAAACATTGTTATACAGTGCCTTTAATCGGGTTGATTTATTACTCGGAAAAAAATAGCCGCAATCTCTTGGCTAAAAAAGCCTGCCTGCAATGGGGGCGCTATTCCAATCAGTGGGCCAGAGCCAAAGAGATGTAGAAAGAGAGAGTGACGTCAACTTGGTTTCACCATGCGTGGTTTCATTATATGAAGAGTTTATTTCCAAAAGGGGATAGATCCACTTTTTACCATTTTGAGAAAAATTATTATTTTTTTTTAATTCACCTATATTGCAATGTTTCTGCGTAAAACCAACTTATCACTAAAAAGTACCTCACAATGCGAATGTAAAACCACACTTGGGGAAAAAAATGTGTGTTTTCAACTTTTAGAAATATTTGGTTATATTTTTTTATTTTTTTTGATCTACCCCCTTTGGAAATAAACTAAATGGATGTACCCCCATTTTGAAAGTAAAAGTCTTTTTATTGTCATTTTTACAACTTTTAGCTTGAATTTCAACCTCTCATTTGTGTTATCTGATAGAGCTGCTGAAATTATATGGATTTTGACCCAAAAAAAAAAGAAATTTGATAAAAATTGGATGTACCCCCTTTTGGAAACAAACTCTAGTTTATTTCCAACAGGGGGTAGATCCAATACCATTCTAAGAAAAATGAGTTTATTAAATTAATCCACATTGCAAGGTTACCGAGTAAAACCAACTTAACCAAACAAAGAACCCCACAATGCGAATGTAAAACCACACTTACAAATAATATGTGAGTTGTTAATTATTTCATTTAAATTTACTTTATTTTAATGTATTGGATCTACCCCCTTTTCGAAATAAACTAAAATGAATCTACCCTCTTTTGGAAATAAAGTCATTTTTATTGCCCATTTTATACCACTTTTTGTTGGGAATTTCAACTTCTCGTTTGTATTATCTGATAGAGCTACTAAATTGTATAGATTGATGTAAACAGTCACATCCGATGAAAAATGGATCTACCCTCTTATGGAAACAAGCTCTTCATATGCTAAACATTGAATCTGTTTTTAACAATGATGCATCACGTCTTAATTCATTGTTTAACGGTCATCACATACCATAAGGTACCATGCTGTATAACCTATTCTTTTCCCTATTTGGTTCTACAGCGGGCCAGAGGTCCTATATCACGCGTCGCTCGAAAGAGTTTACAACTGCTGGAAAAGGGACTCATTTAATTAAGACTAGATGAATATTTTCAAGAAATAGTCATACCCATGCGGCTGAAGGTCTCCTGTATCTAACGACATCACAATACTGGATGACATTTTATGCCTAAATGAGCGTAACTTCAACACCCATGACTGTGAAAGGGTGCAAAATTCTGACTTGAAAAAATCCAGTTTTTGTGGTATCAACAAAGTTAGGAATCGTGAAAATCGTGAAACCTTAATGTTCATATGTTTTTATATTTTCATTACGTTTTGTGACAGGTTATGGTGGAACATGGTGTGTTTATGTCTGACATACGGCATCACTATTATGCTTAAAAGAAAATCAAAACTGTGAGTGATTATGAGAATAATATGTCTTGACTTTACATACCACGTTTGATAAAAACACATTTTCTCAGAGGCCAGAGGGGTAGATTTATTTTTTTGCTTTTATTTATAATGCCTTTTAAAGCTCAAGTTTAGTTTTGGGATTTTTTTTAATTTGAAAGCTTTATGCCCAAAGGTCATATCACTCCAATAACAGATTCTGAATGTCTTCCGTTTTTTCATAATTAATTGATGAAACATCTCGGGGGGGGGGGACCCCGAGATTTTTCGGTACCCCCGAGATTTTCGACTATAGTTTACATTATAGCATCCAAAGGGTTAATAAGGTGTTAAAGTTATCTGAGTTACACCTCTTTAGAAAGAGCGGACTCTGTTCTTTCAGATGAGGTATAACTCAGATAGCCTTAAACCTTATTAACCCTTTGGATGCTATAATGTAAAATATAGTTGGAAATCTCGGGGGTCCCCCCGAGATTTTTCATTAATTAATTATGAAAAAACGAAAGACATTCAGAATCTGTTATTGGTGTGATATGACCTTTGGGCATAAAGCTTTCAAATAACAAAAAATCCCAAAAACTAAAACTTTGGGCTTTAAGAGGCACTGTTTAACAGTGTTTCCAGTTAAAAAAATCTGAGCTGCATGATTCTCCATGCTACCAGTGTATCTGACATGGTCTAAAAATGAAGCCCTGAAAAAAATTGCAGTTTAAAACGATCAGTAAGTGCTTTAAAACAGTGAAAATCATTGAGAGACCATTCCTAGCTTTCCCCCATAGACTGCTGTGTTGCAGAATTTTCTATCGCCCGATAGGAAATTAATATGCCAATTTGAATCTGCACATATTGTACTAGTGACAGCATAACTGTCCAAACTTTTGTGTTCTAAGGTGTTTATTTGTCCATCCAATCACTACCAGATATGTCAGAGAGCAAGGTTTGACAATTTTTTTAAATAAGGCTTCCACACTGTTATATAGTGTCTTTAATAAACAACAACATTATTATAATTGAGAATATAGCAGAAAGTAATACCGACGCATATTTCAGCAGACAATAATTTGCAAAATAAATGAAACTCATGACAACAGAAAATGGAACAGCAAAGTAAGTTTTACTAATACAGTGTGTCTCAAAAATAATTGTGCCAGTCAAAAGCGCCCTGTTTAGTAATGAGAAAAAAAAACATTTTGTGACGTCATGCTTACATCACCATCAAGGGCATAGTCTTAGCTTTCAAATGCCGTTTGTTCTGTTCAGGTTGCTTCTTTTAATCCTGAGATATGTTCAATTAATAACGAAAAGGTAAAATCACAAATGTGCCACTTTTACTGCAGTCAATATAGCATCAGGCCCTCTTCCCGTAAAAGTGACACAGTTGTGATTCCATCGTTTTGTTGTTTACAAGATATCTCAAGATCAAAACAAGCAAATTGAACAGAACAGCATTTGAAAGCTGATACTTTGCCCTTGATGTTGACGTAAACATGTGTCACAGCAGTATTTTCTGTCAAAGAGGGCGCTTTTTACTTGAACAATTTTTTGAGACGTGCTGCAGCATCTCTAAAAAAATTCTGTTTTTCGGGGTTTTTTCACATATACTTCTGGCAAAAATAACAAGGCACCGGCCAGCTAACTGGTCATTGTGGTAAATTATATACGTGTAGAATAGTATTTTACACGGAGTTTTCCCCGAGTTTGTGTCCCGGGGTTTGTGTATGCACGTGCGCGAGACTTTATCCCAGAGAAGCTTGAGATTTAAATAGCGCCACCTATAGTTGATTTGTTTCGTCACAGTTTTTAGCATCATTCCAAACAGTGCCCGCCAGAAAGAATTTGCCTCCTTTCAAACTACTTTTGATGCGCCTCCAAAACCCTCCCATAAAACGTAAATCGCACCCATGCAGAAGCATTTATCTGCATGGGTACGACGGAAATATTGTTTTGATAGTGTAAACATATTCACTATTGCTGGCCATACATTAGGCCTATGAATTATTGATTATACAGCCTATGTTTAACCTGCAAAATATGTTGGTGGTCTTTCAGATAAACGATGTTACAAGTTTTAATGAGTTACTTTTTTTTCTGAAAGGTATAAAAATTATGACTACATTCTACACCGTATAGGGCGCACGTCACAATTCCAACCGGTGCAATGCCTACCCGGGAAGTGCAGTACAATGATTGAGATTCAATTGCCTGGATGTATCTAAAAAAATCTTAAAAAAGTAAGCAGAGTGGACATTGACCCCATTGTGGTCTGATATATTAAGGGAGGACTATAGCTTCGTACAGGTGTCAACAGTTGGATAAATTCAGGGTTGCTTGTATTTTTAGAATCTTTTAGGCAATCTACAAGTTGGCTATTTTTAGCATTAGCAAGATTCTTGCATGGTTAGTCTTGAACCGAGGCGCTTACTTTTTTAGAGCTGGGAAAACACACCCAAAAAAATTTCGATTTATTTTATTTATTTTTGGAAAAGCAGAGATAATTTCCGCTGCACCTGCTTCGATTTTAAGAAAATTTCTAACGTTCGATTAAATTTTGAGAGTGCTTTCGAAAGTTGCCGCATTTAACATAGGTTTCTATGGGCCCCTGGAAAGGTGCCTGTGTACCCTGACGGACTTGCTAAAGTAGGCCAAGTCTTTTTGGTTGATCGTGAGTTTTCCGTGTTTAAGTAAATAAAACACAATGCAATTCACATCATGTTTTTATCTGTACGTATTGAGTAGAGGTTTATAATATAGTATCAGACCTATCACATATTAATTGGTAATAATTGTAAATATTTCAAGTAAAATAGCTACCCTCTCCCGAACACTATAAGTTTGCAGGAAGTTAACTTTTGAATCTTCCTTTATACAAGACAATATTACCTATTTTTGTTTTCCTGAATTTAGTTCCTTTAGTATGGTTATAATTGAACACCAATCACTCCTGTTTTCTCAAAACCATTAAAACGTGTTGCCACTTTTCATCTCTCGTATTTTTTGGACAAATGTAAATCTTGTTCTTTGTACTATATTTGTGTGTGTCCTATGTAAAGTTTGTTTGTAAAACTGTAGATTATACATGTACTTGGTTATATTTTACTCTGCTTAAACAGCATTTGAAATAAATTTTCATGTCAATTTCTGCCTGGTATACTGGGCTCTATCATGCACATTTTTTCGACAGAATCGATACATACATGTTTAAAAATTTTCCCTTCTACTTCTTATCGTACAGATAGTTCACTTTTATTTTCCCTTTCGTTAAACTTAATGGATAATATGCTCATGTATTGTCAGGGTTCCCAAAGAAATTTGATAACAGATTTCCATCATGACTTTTCCATGACTAAATTGCTGCTTTCCATGACTTCCTTTCTGGCACGGTTTCCAAAATCAGACACGTTATGATGGCCTCCACCTCCCCTCACAGCTATCCGTTCCACCCACTATCTTACTCATGACATGTACAGAGTTCCCACAGAAATTTGAAAACAGATTTCCATGACTTTTCCATGACTTTTCACAAATTTTCCAAATTCCCTGACTTTTCCCTGACTTTCCATGACCACAATTTTTTCCAGGATTTTCCAGGATTTTCCATGACTGTGGGAACCCTGATTGTAGATGTAATTCTAAGGCTGGGCCAGTATGTCTTGATATACGCTCTATTTGTTAATTGATCATAAATATTGATCTAGACACTAGTACACACAATAGACACATTAACAAATTCGAGTCTGGAATAATAACATTTAATGTGACAATATATAATTTTTTATATCTGCTGGCAAAACAGACGCATGTAGAAAATATATGTATATAACTGTGAATGAAAGATTACTCTATACAGGAAGATTAACAATGTTTTAACAATAATGTGTTCAGTTCACAATGTGATATTTGAGTGTTTATTGTTCTGCAAGGAATACCAACGAATTATTTTTTATAAGAACAAGTAATAGTTTTACAGAGTGTATATTTATGTCACATTATTTTGAATATATATTTTGAAATCTATATACGTGAAATGTAAACGCAACATTAACAAAACACAGTCATACTCCATCGCAACACATTTATTTGTTCTATACGCCTTATCAATATTTGACAATGAAATGTTACTCAATGTGAAGCGTAACCACCCCTTACAGATACAAGGACACACAGTTTTATGCTGTGTTTTTAAATGGAATTTGTGATGTATACAGTATTGTTTTGTATTTGATTTATAAGTACAATTTGATAATGTTTGTAAACGAAGTCTTAATTTATGAAAAACCTTTCTCAATCATTTGTAAGGTTTGCCAAGAAACGTCACCAATAAGATAAAAATAGATACGTTTCAATAATTCTTCAACTTTCACAAACAAAATGTTTAATTTCTATGGGAGTATCGCTCGTTAGACTCAAAATATCATTTTTTAAAATCTGAAATATCCTGAACAATAGCTGTCTCATTCCACTATAAGATTGTTTACCAAATGCACCGATGCATTGGCTAATACATGTATATACGACTGTACATTAATATTGGTAGCATAATGAAGACATATTTATCACGAGAAAACGATTTGAATTCATTATCATTGCATTGTGTAGTATTTACGAATGTACATTGTTTGCGTAATGAATTCCATAAATTTGATCGAAATATCAAACTGTGCAACAGAATATGGGCATGAGTAGAATTGGCACGCAGTTAGCTATTCGTGTATTCGCGGAAATTACTAAAGTGTATTGTGATTTCTTGTTCACCTGTACGCCCTCTCATGACACTTATATACACTGTCTTGCGATGAAATCAAGGTCGCAGCCGTTTTCAGACGTCAACGTCAAATTTGACTGCGGCCTTATACCAATTCAGTGTGCACCAAGTCTTTACAAAGCGAAGAACGACTGAAACGTACATGTATTCAACCGGCTATTGAACAATAATTCTTCAGATTCTTAGATCATCTTTATATGGGATGAGTTTCATCTTTCAAGTGAGATAAAACAACAACAATAAAGTATGTAATATACTAAAATCACAATCAAGCTTCAGTGCACATATCGAGGACATAAACACATAAATCATGGATGAAATTCAATCGAAATCAAGTACTTAGTATGAATTAAGTCCAATAGTAAAGTGTATAATCATCGACACAATGTATGCATATCTATGGATTTGAAACACATGGCTACAAACGAATTGAAAAAACCCACAGTTACAACATTTGCTAATTCAGGTAACTTCCAAATCATTTAGAATGTTAAATTTATACGTACATGTACTTACAACCGTACGTAACATTAATGTCAGTTGAAATGCTTAATTCTAAATTGCTATGTAAAGTGTCTAGATTTGTGGTAATCATTGAAAAGTGAATTGAAATGTTTCGTATTACCGAGAAAAGTTGAGTGTTTAACTATACAGAACAATAATTTCAATCAATACAATTTGGTGGTTGAATTCAAGTACATGTAGTACACAAATACGACATGAAAATTTAGGAACATGTGCATCTTGTGCAGAGGTGAATTTGGGTAACATGCACATGTATTATAACCAGTGAAAGCAGATTTCTTTTTTCAGCACAAGACATCTCGTCCTCCGTTTTCAGTGGGTTTATGTGATATAAAAATTGACATCGTTTGTGGTTTAATCCGAAATTTCACACCACCCCCCGAAAAAACACTTTTATACTACAATAATTATACAGTAATTCAAAAAAAAAAATGTGCAAATGACGACCGCCCTCTTTGGCAATTAGAAAATACTGTTGTGACATGATGGTGACGTCAACTTCAAGGGCAAAGTCTCAGCTTGCAAATGCCGTTTGAGTTTGCTTGTTTTTATCCTGAGATATGTTAACAACGAAAGGGTAAAATCACAAATGTGTTACTTTTACTACACACTAAGAAATAAAGGTTCAAATTTGAACCCCTAAAGGTTGATGCAAAATCAGCACCCCAAGGGTTCAAAAATTGAACCCCTAGCTAAGGTTAAAAAATTGAACTCTTGGTTAGGCATTTCATTTTTCCACCCTGAAGGTTCAAATCTGCACCCCAAGTGGTGCAATTTTGCACCCCAAGTGGTGCAATTTCAAAATATTCAGGGTGGAAAAATGAATCCTAACCAAGGGTTCAATTTTTTAACCTTGGCTAGGGGTTCAATTTTTGAACCCTTGGGGTGCTGATTTTGCATCAACCTTTAGGGGTTCAATTTTGAACCTTTATTTCTTAGTGTGTACAGTCAATGATAGTATCAGGCTCTCTTCTCGTAAAAGTGACACAATTGTGGTTTTACCTTTTTGTTGTTAACTAAATGTAAATATATCTTAAGATTAAAACAAGCAAATTGAACAAAACAAACATTTGGAAGCTTAGACCATGTCGTTGATGTTGGCGTAAGCACGTGTCACAGCAGTACTTTCTAATTGCCAAAGAAGGCGCTTTTCACTTACCCGGTTTTTTTTTAGACACGCTGTATATATTCAGTAATACAAACCCCAACTTGGAATTTCACAGCAGATGTGACGACGTAAGGTTAGTCTCCAGGCAGACTTTATTTTGGCAATACAATTCCACAGCGCCTTGAGCCAAGGCTAATCTTCTTGGTCAGGGTTTGGGGTTTGTGCCACATGGAAGTACTAGTCTGCAGCACATATTGTTCAGACCCCAATTTGCGTAGCATGACAGACAAGAGTTTATGCCTGCAAACTTACATAAGACCAGTTCGAAATATAGGGACAGCAGCTTAGAGTATGATCCAGATACCGCGTGCACCCTTGACTTTCCTACACTGTGTTGGAAATTACGTTATGCCTGTACCAGAAAGCCGAAGTGTGACGTCACTTTGGTTCAAAAAGATGTGTAGACAAAGCACGAACCATGCACGCTGAAGCATGTCGCATGAGGTTAAATCCATCACGAGGAAAGTTACATTGGCATCAATGTCATGGTTTGGTTATTATGTGACACAGTTTGATACCGAGCCGTTGATACACACACTATAGAACTGTTTACTAAGTGATTCAAATCTAAAGATGTTTCTTTCCTGGGAACCTATTGTAACGAGGTATTCCTCTAATCTACTACTGTATTAATGAATTAACTCAAATATTTGAAATCCAGTCTGCATGCATTACTTGTTGACAGTTTGGCAAGCTTTCATGTTGTTAGGAACAACCATTGTTTATGCAGTATGCATAAACTTTAAATACGTTAGTAAGCAGGTAACATATAACGGTTATTAAATGGCACTTGTTTCGTTATGATCGAACAGTAACAATGATACTTCACGACAGAGTCTTTTATTTAATGGTCATCATTGACTTAAGGATCCCGTATCCCATTTGAAATCAACTTGACGAATCTCTATTTACAGCTATAGAACTGTTTGGTTTGGGTGCTGTTTTTATGCTAATGTCTAACGTGGGGGGGGGGGGGGCTTCAAGTATGCATAACAGAAACACTGACATCTCAATGCACCCGACTCATTACATAACCCTTTGAATTGTCTTTTCTTCTTGTTTTGGAAGCCCCCCGTTATGGCTGACATAAACTCCAGTGTTCTGAAACTGAATTGGTCTAAACATGTATTTGGATGTCATCCCTTCAGCATGTTCTATTGATGGACCAGGGTGACGTCACGCTAATGCTAGGTTCACACTGCCGATCTGCCAACTCGATGAGGCCCGATCAAGTTAATTTTTGGCCTTTTCGGTCCAGTTCGGCCGGTAATCGGGGCTCAATCTACCATGATCGGCACCCGTCTGCCTTGATCGACATTGTTCTGATTACCTACTCGAATATTTTTATCCGCCAAAAACATTCGAGTAGGGAGCCAGAGCGTTGTCGACCACCCCGATCAAGGTAGATTGACCCCGATTACCTTGCCGAGCGAGACCGACCAGGCCCAATATTGGCCTGATCGGGCCTGATCGAGTTGACAGATCGGCAGTGTGAACCTAGCATAACTAGAACAGTCAGTAATGTCTTCATATTATAGGCCTCATGACTCTTTTAAGTTGGTCAAGATGCCCCTCTTGACTGGCCAGGGATGAAGTTCAATGTTGAATATAAAAAAGTGTGTCGATGGCTATTATTAAGGTGTAAGGAGTTTTCGCAAAAGTACGGTAAGCAATGAGAACGGTAACTCTAAACGAAAACATCTGTCTGCGCATTTTCTCCCCATCCTCTCATTTTCCGAACGGTTATCGGCCAATTTATTCGGTCTCCAAACAGGACAGAAGATGCTTAACAAGACAGTGGGGCGTGAATCAAGGGTGTAGACTGGTTTGGGCATGGGGAGGTGCACATCTTGGGGAGGTGGAACACGGAGGTGCACATCTTAGGGAGGTGCAACTAAAGTTGAGAAAATCAGGCGTTGAAAGCAAAAAAAGGCGGTGCAAATTTCTTTTTTGCTATTAGGGTGGAACTCCTATGGTTCTGCGGCAGTGCACCCAGTGCACCCCCAGCCTACGCCCTTGTGAATACACAATCAAGCTGACGTTCGTATTGTAAAGCAAAAGCGCTTTCAAAACACTGCGGAGACGAATTGCGATTACGTTGGTAAACTACCTTCCCTTTACACTCCGTCGAGTTGCAAAAGCTCCTCACAGAGTACCGAAGTGTGACATCACTCTGGTTCAGAAATAATGTTTGTACAATGGCGGAACCAGGTGCAGCGCGTCGCAACTGGTTCGCCTGGTCTACAAATGTAGACCCACATCTGCAGTGTCTATGTCACATCTATCTAGTATGTCTGTGTATAGCCTGCTGTGCAAATAACTTTATGTCTACTGTGAATGCAGAAGTGGCTCGCTTCGCTCGCCCTTTCAGGCTGGTTTGCTTCGCAAACCAGAAGGGCTCTTCGCGCGCTAGGATTCCACACCACGAGCCATTCAGAGTCTGCATAGTAGACTAGGTTCGCCTGGTTGTTTCTACCAAAAAGGAGAGATGCAGTTGCACTGAGTTATGGTTTGGCTATTGTCTTCACATATTTCAGAACCAATTTGACATAACCATTTCTGTTCTCTATTAACATGTACCTTTACATGAGCGGTAAACATACACTACAGGGTTATTCAATAGTAATTTGGAAAACGCAAACACCTCTCTACATGCATCGAAGGATTTTAAACGGCAGCGGATACAGAATTTTGTAAAGGATGGCGATGGCGAAGTCAATGTACCCGCGAAGCACTTTGACCCGACAAGAGAGAAAAACTTTTCATGCAACATTACGCCATTTCTCAGGCCGACAAAAAGAGGGCGTGGCCGTTTGGACTGATTGATTACGTAACACTTCTATTCAATTTCGAGGAGCACTCGATTGATCTAAATAGAAAGAATTCCAAAGTCGTGTTGTTTCCGAGAAATAGGGCGTCCGTGTTGCAACTCTTTCTAAACACTACACAAAAAGTAAGTTCCCCCTTTTTCAAAGTACCGTAACTTGTTAACAAAATAGATTCTAACAAAATTATTTGGCAACAGTGTTTTTGCACCCATTGACGAACTTCCGTGGAAAAATATGATTGATCCGTCAAGTCATGCATGAGTGAGCACACATTAAAGGTATAAATGGCACTTTTCAAAATTCACAGGAGTCATTTTGGGGGATTTGTGATTACAGTGTTTTGACAAATTCTGTTTCTGATGAATGATTTAGCGCTATTTCTTATCATCTATCGTTTGACCCCATTACACCTTCCCAGACACTTTCCACATACATGTATTTTCGGTTTTGTATGCTCAATTAAAAAATTGTCATCCTTCATACATTTTGAAATTGTAAAATCCATTAAGTTTATTGAAAAAATTGAAATCGGATATTTTTCCGCGAAATGTATCAACACATGTTGTACAAACATAAGAGGTTGTAATCATGTCATGGTTGAGTGAACACACTTAATTAATAAAGCAAAAAAAAAATACAATTTTTACTGTTATTTTGGCATAATAAATAACTCCTTTGACTTTCGAAAAGTGAAAATGCATGCTCACTCATACATGACCTGACGGATCAATTCCATTTTTACACAGAAGTTGGGCAATGAATATAAGAACACCCCTGCAAAATTTTTCTGTTCAAATTTGTTTTGTTAAAAAGTTATGGTATTTTGAAGAAGGGGGAACTTACTTTTTGTGTCGTGTTTATAAAGGGACTCTAGGCGCACCACTGCTAAGCATTTAAATCCTAGTGATCTTACCCCATATAGCTGGATTCTGTGTAAACCAATCATTAAATTTCTGCCGAGGTTCTGAAAAAATCGTGACCGTACTTATTTTCCTCGAAACAATTCCTTAACAATGATATCGGGAAGCTAACAGTGAATCCCTACAAGTTTCAGAGCAACCTCTGCGTCAGTGTCCAATTATTTTAATCGACCGCACGAACAATGAAAATACTATCGCGGTAAGACAGTCTTGTGGGCAGAAGATGAATTTTCCTATTCCTCAGAGTCGCAGTATTATTGTGAACCTTTGGTAAACCGTGTAATGTATTACCTGTACATTAGTATACTTATTTTTTTATTATGGAAACACAACATTCTGGGTATATTGATACACTTTACACGGAAAGCATATGAGCAGGGAATATTGAACGGGAATTTTAATCTGGTATCTTTGGTTATAGGTTACACCTCTTATGAAAATACGAACAAATATTAACGTGGATCAGACTA
>JZLH01S0245074.1:19668-34496 GCA_001188425.1 Eucidaris tribuloides
AATTCATGTCACACTGATGTGCACAAACTTGAGACTTTATTGACATTATGATAGATATATATAATACAATTATCACATATTGGTAGTACAAATAACTGAATAAAAACATATTATAGATTAGTCTTTTATTTATAACATTTCACATGTATGTGAAGTAGGACTATGATTGCAACCAAGCAGTATGAAATCATTTTCTGAAAAGGAGCAAAATTAGATGTCTTGACTTTGTTTTAAAAAAAGCAATCTAAAAGCTTCAACAAAAATACTCCACAACAAAATACATGTACAATACACTGACACCAATTTCACTTCGTCCATGTTTTCAGTATTTGATTAAAGATTGAAACTAATGGCAGAATAACAAGATAATGAGTTACTTCCAATTAAATTATGACAAATTAACTGGTTAAGTTCTATCCCAACATGCACTTGGTTTAAAAATCATGTTCAACTTTTTTCCATTCCAATAAAACAGTGGAATACCTTCAGGAGACGCATACAGAAATAGAAATATTGGGAAGAAACATATCCCGGCCATACATGTTCGTCTGGCTTAAACAAGACCCGACAGTAGTGATTTTCACACATAGAGCTGTTATCGATAAGCCTCTGTCAACAGCACTTTAACAGTATATGTCGATACTGATTCTGAGTTATTGACAATAGCCAACAATTCTTTTTTATGTACGTAATACATACAATCAGATTGTTACATTTTCAGATATCCACAAAGCCAAACAATGAGAAGTGTTTGCAGATTGAATTATTGATAACTAATAATTAATTAATGGTTAGTTGATCACTGATCATACTGAATGGAATCTAAAAACATGGAAAAAGGAAATATATTGTAATTAACCTGGCTGGTAGGTAGGCTTAGAGCAGTACAAAATTGAAGTGTTCATGTGAGTGCACAGACTTTGTAAGGCCCTCAATTTTAAAAGCATTCAATCTATTGATTTGTGCTTCCTCACAAATGCTTTGCTTAGTCTACTTTGTCTATAATATTGATATGATCACCAAGGTGTTTTCAAGAATATATCGAGAGAGAATCTTTTTAACAGCAGCCGACTGGGCATCTCTTCAGCATATGCTTGGCTCTCAGTAGTATTAAAAATTTGTTTGGGAAGCAGGATCAGCAATTATCATACTCACTAACACTTAAAACTTACTAGGGACACCATATCCATTCACATAAATTCATACACTTCGCATATGTCTTATGAGCTGATGAAATACCAACATATCATAATCTTTTCATTCAAAGTCCTTCCATGCCTTACAATTGTTTTCATTGTTGTTTTATGCGTTGACTGGTGACATTTTGCTCCACTGATTGTTAGGATGAGTAACAGAAATTATATTCAACAATTGCTTCTTATTACTGTTAAACATATCAAACTGATCACCCAAATATACATCAGTACTACACCGTATCACTAGTAAATTGAATTTTATGAAAGAAAATACAGCTTTGCGACAGGGATTACTGTCTTAAGAAATTATGAAAACCATACAATTTATCTATATACATGTCAATGGGATAAATATATAACAAAAATATTTAGGGATAACCAATTTTTGGGATATCTATCTAATCTATTTCTTTAAAATTTACATACATGTATATGATGGTGACTGAGATAGCATTGGCATTGTGATAAGAGGATGACATTAATAGTATTCAATAAAGCTTGTCAGAGTTGTTGAATCCATCTTCTTTCATCAGAGTAGGAGTTATAAGTGTGTTATCGATTTGCACTGACTAAACCGAGTGCACTGGAACCCCCTGACACATGAACAAAGAGTGCATCAATTGTTTTTATAAGACAGGTCGGCAATACAGCCCGGGAAATATGCAACAAAAATTAGACCCTAGACCTAGTAGAGCGAGCACCGACCATAAGCTAGCTAGACCAAGTTACGAATACGTGCAAACGAGTATGGACTTTTCAATTTGGCCTGCCGATATATCGGCGCAGCGAATATCGTCAGGTATTGATCATGTGTTATCAACTCGGCATGTAACATTAGGAGAATTAAATGCACGCCCCACGCCTGTCAATTGCCAATCACATTGTGTCATCTTAAACCCGTCTTACAATCCTAATAATAACAAGATTTTGTAACCAAACACTCAATATATAAATGCTGTTGGTTTTTTCAGAAAAATGTTATTCAATACACTTGATCCTTGCTCATGTATACCTCATTCAAACTTTGTTAAAAGGGTAAAAAAAGATGTATGTGAAATTGAAAGCAGAAACACTTTTCATATGACTGTTACTCTCAATCACCTGCACCCCTCCCCCCCCCCAAAAAAAAAATAGCCCTGCAAAGTATGTAATATATTTAGTTTTTAATTTACACATTCCCACAAACATTTGAAAACTAAAGTATGTAGTTTGTTCAAATCATTATGTTTTGCTCTGTCAATGCACAGTCCCAAAAACATATATCTCAATATCACTCGGTTGAAAAACTAAAGATACACTTGGTGAAAGTCATCACTTTTACAGTGACTTGTTGCTGCGATGTGTATATATAAACTTCTAAACTGTCCTTATTTGTTGAAATTGCTGAATAACCCTAAATTTGCAAACCTTTTCCTGAAAATCAGTTACATGCGATGATCAGAACATTAACATTAACTAATAATCCACTACCAAGCACAAACACATTATGTACTACTGTACACTAGTTCACATAATGCGCCATGTATAAAATACTGTACATGTATCATTAAATCTTATGAAATTTTGGCTGAAGCAAAGTTAGCAACATAAAAAGAGACTGCAAAATTGAAGAAATTGTTTCACTCAACATCAATGAATAACTTTACTGCATGTACATGTAAATGCTAGATATATAAACTGTATGTGAAATTAATGCAGTACCATCCATCTACATTGCCCTTATGCCAAACATAATTGGTAAGAAAGATAATTATAATTATGTACAGAGAAGTGCTACTATTTGATTTTTGCTGTGCTACATTATAGATTTCCCACTGGAAAAATATCAGTACTTGGTAGAAGTCCATAGATTAGGAGAGTGGTGCTTATATCAGCTACACTATGTGTAAATGCCAGCACGTGTCGCGGTCTAGGGGGCGGGGAATCTTCTTAATATATACAGTATAAAATTGCTCTCTATGTTGCCCACGCTGCAAGTTCCTTCATGTCATCATCTTCATTAACAGCAACGTGTTCTGAAATAAATTAAATGAAATAAAATGCATTTTACTTCAAGCATACTACAAGTTCAAAAGCTGAAAATAATAAGTAAACATGATAGCAAAGTGAGTGTGTACAACCACAACCACAACACACACACACACACACACACACACACACACACACACACACACACACACACACACACACACACACACACACACACACACACACACACACACACACACACACACACACACACACACACACACACACACACACACACACACACACACACACACACACACACACACACACACACACACACACACACACACACACACACACACACACACACACACACACTCACACACTCACTTTGCTATCATGTTTACTTATTTATTTTCAGCTTTTGAACTTGTAGTATGCTTTGAAGTAAAATGCATTTTATTTCATTTAATTTATTTCAGAACACGTTGCTGTTAATGAAGATGATGACATGAAGGAACTTGCAGCGTGGGCAACATAGAGAGCAATTTTATACTGTATATATTAAGAAGATTCCCCGCCCCCTAGACCGGACACGTGCTGGCATTTACACATAGTGTAGCTGATATAAGCACCACTCTCCTAATCTATGGACTTCTACCAAGTACTGATATTTTTCCAGTGGGAAATCTATAGATGTAGCACAGCAAAAATCAAATAGTAGCACTCTCTGTACATAATTATAAATTATCTTTCTTACCAATTATGTTTTGGCATAAGGGCAATGTAGATGGATGGTACTGCATTAATTTCACATACAGTTTATATATCTAGATTTACATGTACATGCAGTAAAGTTATTCATTGATGTTGAGTGAAACAATTTCTCAATTTGCAGTCTTCTTTTTATGTTTGCTAACTTTGCTTCAGCCAAAATTTCATAGATTTAATGATACATGTACAGTATTTTATACATGGGCCATTATGTGAACTAGTGTACAGTAGTACATAATGTGTTTGTGCTTGGTAGTGGATTATTAGTTAATGTTAATGTTCTGATCATCGCATGTAACTGATTTTCAGGAAAAGGTTTGCAAATTTAGGGTTATTCAGCAATTTCAACAATAGGACAGTTTAGAAGTTTATATTATACACATCCAGCAACAAGTCACTGTAAAAGTGATGACTTTCACCAAGTTATCTTTAGTTTTTCACCGAGTGATATTGAGATATATGTTTTTGGGACTGTGCATTGACAGAGCAAAACTATGATTTGGAACAAACTACATACTTTTAGTTTTCAAATGTTTGTGGGAATGTGTAAATTAAAAACTAAATATATTACATACTTTGCAGGGCTATTTTTTTTTGGGGGGGGGGAGGGGTGCAAGTGATTGAGAGTAACAGTCATATGAAAAGTGTTTCTGCTTTCAATTTCACATACATCTTTTTTTACCCCTTTTGAACAAAGTTTGAATGAGGTATACATGAGCAAGGATTACAAGTGTATTGAATAACATTTTTCTGAAAAACCAACAGCATTTATATATTGAGTGTTTGGTTACAAAATCTTGTTATTTAGGATTGTAAGACGGGTTTAAGAATGACACAATGTGATTGGTCAATTGACAGGCGTGGGGCGTGCATTTAATTCTCCTAATGTACATGCCGAGTTGATAACACATGATCAATACCTGACGATATTCGCTGCGCCGATATATCGGCAGCCAAATTGAAAAAGTCCATACTCGTTTGCACGTATTCGTAACTTGGTCTAGCTAGCTTATGGTCGAGTGCTCGCCTCTACTAGGTCTAGGGTCTAATTTTTGTTGCATATTTCCAGGCTGTATTGCCGACCTGTCTTATAAAACAATTGATGCACGCTTTTGTTCATGTGTCAGGGCAGTTCCAGTGCACTCGGTTTAGTCAGTGCAATCGATAACACACTTATAACTCCTACTCTGATGAAAGAAGATGGATTCAACAACTCTGACGAGCTTTATTGAATACTATTAATGTCATCCTCTTATCACAATGCCAATGCTATCTCAGTCACATCATATACATGTATGTAAATTTTAAAGAATAGATTAGATAGATATCCCCAAAATTGGTTATCCTAAATATTTTTGTATATATTTATCCCATTGACATGTATATAGATAAATTGTATGGTTTTCATAATTTCTTAAAGACAGTAATCCCTGTCGCAAAGCTGTATTTTCTTTCATAAAATTCAATTTACTAGGTGATACGGTGTAGTACTGGATGTATATTTGGGTGGATCAGTTTGATATGTTTAACAGTAATAAGAAGCAATTGTTGAATATAATTTCTGTTACTCATCCTAACAATCAAGTGGAGCAAAATGTCACCAGTCAACGCATAAAACAACAATGAAAACAATTGTAAGGCATGGAAGGACTTTGAATGAAAAGATTAATGATATGTTGGTATTTCATCAGCTCATAAGACATATGCGAAGTGTATGAATTTATGTGAATGGATATGGTGTCCCTAGTAAGTTTTAAGTGTTAGTGAGTATGATAATTGCTGATCCTGCTTCCCAAACAAATTTTTTAATACTACTGAGAGCCAAGCATATGCTGAAGAGATGCCCAGTCGGCTGCTGTTAAAAAGATTCTCTCTCGATATATTCTTGAAAACACCTTGGTGATCATATCAATATTTATAGACAAAGTAGACTAAGCAAAGCATTTGTGAGGAAGCACAAATCAATAGATTGAATGCTTTTAAAATTGAGGCCTTACAAGTCTGTGCACTCACATGAACACTTCAATTTTGTACTGCTCTAGCCTACCTACCAGCCAGGTTAATTACATATATTTCCTTTTTCATGTTTTTAGATTCCATTCAGTATGATCAGTGATCAACTAACCATTAATTAATTATTAGTTATCAATAATTCAATCTGCCAAACACTTCTCATTGTTTGGCTTTGTGGATATCTGAAAATGTAACAATCTGATTGTATGTATTACGTACATAAAAAAGAATTGTTGGCTATTGTCAATAACTCAGAATCAGTATCGACATATACTGTTAAAGTGCTGTTGACAGAGGGCTTATCGATAACAGCTCTAGTGTGAAAATCACTACTGTCGGGTCTTGTTAAGCCAGACGAACATGTATGGCCGGGATATGTTTCTTCCCCAATATTTCTATTTCTGTATGCGTCTCCTGAAGGTATTCCACTGTATTATTGGAATGGAAAAAAGTTGAACATGATTTTAAACCAAGTGCATGTTGGGATAGAACTTAACCAGTAATTTGTCATAATTTATTGGAAGTAACTCATTATCTTGTATTCTGCCATTAGTTTCAATCTTTAATCAAATACTGAAAACATGGGACGAAGTGAAATTGGTGTCAGTAGTATTGTACATGTATTTTGTTGTGGATGTATTTTTGTTGAAGCTTTTAGATTGCTTTTTTTAAAACAAAGTCAAGACATCTAATTTTGCTCCCTTTTCAGAAAATGATTTCATACTGCTTGGTTGCATCATAGTCCTACTTCACATACATGTGAAATGTATAAATAAAAGACTAATCTATAATATGTTTTTATTTCCAGTTATTTGTACTACCAATATGTGATAATTGTATTATATATATCTATCATAATGTCAATAAAGTCTCAAGTTTGTGAACATCAGTGTGACATGAATTCTTGGAGACATGATTGAATATTCTGTTATATCTGTGCTTAAAGACACAAGTTAACAATGACCACAGTAAAAAAAAATGGGAGCTACATAATTCTCCATTCCCTATGTCTAAAAATGAAGCCCTGAAAAAAATTGTATTTCAAAATAATTATTTACAATATTTAGTGCTTTAAAAAAGTGAAAATCTATGAGTACCCAGGTTGACGGGATTCACCTTGCCCATTTCCTCCCATAGACTATTGCGTGTAGATTTAGGCTATTTCATACTCCACCGTAGTAGTAATTCAAGAGCGACATTATACATGCTTATCTTACCAGTGGCAGCATAACTTTTCAAACTTTTGTATTCTAGTATGATTGTTTGTCCATTTAAGCACTACTATGTAGCTCAGATATCAAAGTTTGAAAGTTTATTGTTTAAATCAAAGCTCCACAGTGTTAACTTGTGTCTTTAATATGTATTTCTGCTGAGATGGACATTTTCTTTTATAATAGATCCCCCCCCCCCCATATTTCATTAAAAAAAATGACATAGTTATTGTTAGTTGCAGATTCAGGCATCAAACATGCAATAAAATTTATTGTATGTTTGATGCCTGAATCTGCAACTAACAATAACCATGTAATTTTTAATGTTGTTTGAAGTGGCGGTCCATAAAACAGGTGACTGACATTCCAGAGTTGGGGGACTAAGTTAGTCTGTTTTCAAGAACACGGGCCTAAAAGTTGATGTACAAAATGTTTTTGTCTTTACTTTCATGGTTGTGATTTTGGGCCCCTATTGCTTTAAGAATCATTCTTGCCAAAATCTGCACCAATTATTCAGTTAACTTGGATTCAATACAGACAGTACAATATCAAGTGTGTGTGTTGTTTGCCTGCCTAATGCTGAATTTTTAGCATGCAAAATCTATTGAATTGACAATGAATGAATTGAATATAGATTTCAAGCCTATCTACTCATAATCTGCCCTGAAATTCACAACATTCAGTAAAAAAAAAACCTGGGGGGGGGGGGGGGTCGGAGGGGGAATGATGCCACCATAAAAAAAAAAGCTGTCAAACATGACATTTGTTCTTGATTTGCAAACTGTCAAAGGGTTCATCAAACTTTATCATTTATCAAAGTGAATGAAGTAAAATCAGTTGTAATGTGAACATTAACATGAATGTTTGACCCTCACAATGGAGAGAAGCTACTGTTGAAATGTAAAATGATAGTAGTGCATTTTACTGTTAATAATAACTGTTATTGTTGCATACATTCAGTAGCAAAACTAGGTAAGGGACTCGGAAGTAAACGCCCCTGACATTGGTGATTGGGGAATTTTATTGGTACATTTGGAAATTGATCGATACATCAACATGACCTGACAAAATTTTTTATGAACCAACAACTCAAATTTTGTGGAAGCAGGGTGCACTACATGTTATCTGACCAAAAATGTCAAAAATTTTTCCATTTTTCACCCATCTCCATCTGGTAGTTCTCACTGTGAGATTCATTCTTACAAAGCTTCTACATAGGAATTACATGTTAGCTTGAGCGTGTGTGTGTGTGTGTGTGTGTGTGTGTGTGTGTGTGTGTGTCTGTGTGGTTGTGTGTGTGTGTGTGTGTATGTATGTATGTGTGTGGTTTTGTGTGTGTGTGTGTGTGCATGTATGTGTGCACGCAATGCTCGTGTGTATGGGCATTTCTGTTTGCAACATTTGTCAGTACATGTGGTTGACCTAGATGTACTCATACCCGAAGTTTCGCCATGCCACTGCACATGTCAATTATTGAGAAATTAATGTGTAGTTGGATACAAACAGCTGTATTCAAGGGAAATTTGTCAGAATGGGATTTCCACTTTGACATTGATGATATGATGGGGGAGGGGAGGGGAAGGGGGAGGGGAAGGGGGTGGGGATGCAAGATTCAGTTTTGATGCCTATGGATGACAATACATGATTTCAAGTTCGGTGTTGGTGATGGTGTTGAGAGAATCATCTGCTTAACCGAGCTCTAACCCTTAGCTCATTTAAATCATGATATTGATGACCCTATTTATTACATAACTGTGAGCGACGTCAAGTGCTATTCAAGGTATTGGCTAAAACAATCAACAACTGAAAAAGTGGACTAATCTTCCAAATATAGCACCATAACAGTTTGGTGTCTAGCCGGTGTTGGTGTTGTTACCACACCAACACTAGATTTCAACACCGAACTTGAAATCACCCAATGTAATACAATTACAGAACATAACAGTCGTGAATCTCCAGTATACAAATTTGGAACTTTATTAAAACGATCATGATAAGTATAAATTTACGATTTTAAACAAATGTCACAACATGATAGTATTTTCCATGCATGTAATGGCATTAATAGATCCCTGTATGTAACTTTTGACAGTCTGTGAAAGATGGCAAATGTATTGAAATACAAAGTTGTGAGCACAATTTCACTGACATTCAATTTTAAAATGTAGCCTTTACAATGGCAGTCGTGCTACGTGTAAGTTACACACTAAGTTCAAGCACACTGTCAAAATCTACTATAAGTCAAAGAAGCGTGATCACTGCAATTGTATTTGATAGACCGAAAGTTCCAGACTATGTTCATCGTCATCCGTCGTTAATTTTTTAAAATGATGGATTACCTCTTCTGGAACTTTTGGTCTAGTATTTGATTGCTACTTGCTATCAGAACAAAATGGATGGCTGTTGTAAGTATATTGTGTTAACAATGTGGCTAAATTGTAGTTTCAATTTACAAAATGTGTCAACAAGGTATGCTGTCACTTGGTAAGAATAAATAAATCAGATATACAATTACAATGATGAGGAAAAGGATGAAGATGATGATGCTAATGACGATGAAGATGATTATGCCAAAAAAAAATCCACATTTACAATTTACCATGTAGCTACATTTGTTATTTATTCTATTTATATTTTTTGTCAGTGTCCATATATCAACAACCATGCACATCAATATAATATATAAAATATATAAAAACTGAGGATATATCATCCCCCCCCCTTGAGGATTAGAACCATGCACAAAACCAAACCACAAATATGTGGTCCCAAGACATTGACAAATCTCAAGAAACTTTCCTTTCTTTACACAGAAGCAATTTTTCTCAAATAGTCCACGAATAAACAGTATAATTGACTGTGAAATTATCACAATAATGATAGAGTGAGTGGTAAGAAAGACACAATATAAGTTCAATTTCAGTCAGTTCTTTGCAGTGATTAGTACATAGTCACTCGTAAGTATACTACTTTGAAATTAATTTTCATTAGAATTACTCTACAGCATAAGTATGATACATTAATTCATGAAGTATGTGCACACACAAAATGTTTATGTTAGTATCTTCATTATTGATGTTCAAGTTAAGTGAAACTTCCATAATAAAATCTTTTGGTATAATAAATTTACATTATTAACTTAAGACTTTGGGTTGTGATTGAAGAAAATTAGTGGATTTACTTCATTTCTGTGTGAACAATTCCTTCCTTTAGGCCACCGCACACTACACGATTTTCAGTCGCACGACTGCCGACTTTGGATCTGAAATAAATCAGTGTGTACGAAATAAAAGCGCTTTTTTTTATTTCGGATCCTAAGCCGGCAGTCGTGCGACTGAAAATCGCGTAGTGTGCTGTGGCCTTTAAACATTACACATTATTGGGCAAGTCTGATAATATATGATATCTCTGACAAACTAAAGTTATGCAATCACAAACATCATTTACAATAATTCTACACCTAATTACGCATGCCTGAGTTATTCCAAATGACAATTAACCATGCATAAATACAGGATGTATCAACAATATGTTCAAAAATATTCTCCTGATAAATGATCAAAATGCAAGCTCTAAAGATCATTCTGGGATATTGTCTTTGTTTAGTAATCTTTCACTAAATGCTACAAACTGCAGTCAAAGTTACCGGTATGTAAAATGTTTATTTAGTCAACTTTGTATTGATTATTGACTATAAAGAATGAATGTACCTTGAACTGTATCTGAAATGGTCTACAAACATTGATAGCAAAATAATTGGCATAAAGTTGATTACAAGGTGCTTGATAATACTACATCTAAATTAATTCAAAGTTTTTGGTGAATGCATATAGGTAGGTGGCTATACACCACGTAACACGATGGTCAACGAAGAAAGGGAGCTTGTTGGTAAGATTCTCACCATGACAAAAGAAACACTCTTTGAGACCTGTAAACTTTTTTTTGCTCTTCAAATGTTTAGTGTCTGATGTCCTTTATTTGCCTTGATGCCCTCAATGGCTAAAGAATGCCTGACCCTATTCTGAACCTGCCCTTTTTGAACACGGCCATGCCTCGATTCTTCCAAACGGTTGGGTTTGTAGACCATGTCAATAACACCTTCATACCTGCCAACCAGTACCATTTTTCCAGGGCAGTTCTGGTCTTATTACAGTTATTAGGCGGTACGGTAAACAATAAAAAGGTTACATAATAACAAAAATGACATTAGAGTGCGAATGAGAAAAATATTTGAAACAGCTAAACAAAGGTTTTCTAATGAGAAAAAACATGAATGAAACATATCTTTTGTTCCGTCACTCACCAGTGAATGTAAACACCTCTTTTTTCGTTACAATTTGGGCACTGTATTAAAATCACTGTAGTAACCAAGGCATTTGGTTTCACTTATTTTGGTCATTCATGTTCTATTCTTATTATAATCTACGTTTTTGTTGTTGAAGGCACCGCCTAGTAACTGTAATAAGGACAGAACTGCCCTGGAAAAAATCGTACTGGTTGGCAGGTATGCACCTTGCAGCAAGATTGCCTCCAGAACCATCACATTATGAGGTATATAGCCAATACAATAAGGTATATTAAAGCATATACATTTACAGACAAGTCAAGACCAAGTTGCACCAATCATATGTCATCCCTTATAAAAGTTGTGTTTTTGATTTGCACACAAAGCTGTTTTTACTCAGATTTGATACAGCTACAGAAAGGTATATAAAAATACAGCATTCAAAATCTAGGATTCACGCAATGCATGTTTTTGAAATAATAAAAACAATGAATCATTTCAAAATGGGTCATTTGCTCAAGTTGTATTTTGTAACGGTAATCTAGATTTCAGATCAATGTATGAATTTCATTTGAATTGGGTAGAGTTCAACCATAGCAATCCCCCAACTGCACTGGTGTGAGTGTTAAAGATTACAAGCTTTGATCAACAAGTATTCAGTTTTCACTGGATGACACTCAAATCAAGCCAGACAGTCAGATTAGTTTAATAGCTGTTTAAAGGGAGAAGGAACCAGCAACTAACAGGCATAAGTTAAGACAAAAAATGACATTGTAGGTATTGTGAGAATTATAGTACATGGTGATAAAGACAGCCTAAAAAAGGGGTACTGTGTGATACTCACCCTCAGCAAGGCCCTATAAATTAGTTAATTTCTGTTTATTTTACGTCTTTGCAAGTTTTACCCCGGGATAAAACTTGCAGAAACAGCTATAGGGGGAGGAGCTTATCGATTCAAACAGTGCATACATTACCACGGTGCGACTCACACACGTCGGGTGGCATGCATTGGTCACACATGGTTAGCTCCTGAACTGTGCACATGCGATCTGATTGGTTGGCAAGAACTCAAATTTTTTCTTAACCTATGCCTGTTAGTTGCTGGCTCCTTCTCCCTTTAAAATTCAAATTTCAACCAGCGTCGTTTTGACAATACTTGAGTTTTATCAGCCCTTATTATTCCAAAACCTGACCTTTCAGCCTCAAGGTTTTGCTGGATGTGGAGATTGATACGATTCTTTACATTATTACAGATTTAACCTTATTTGCTCGATAGCTCACTTTGGGGTGTGCAAATCATTAACAAAATCTCTCAGTCCAAAACTTATTCCTGGTCCAGCTTGTCAGATCTAGGTCTTAATCTGAATAATAGCGGTTCATTTTTAATGACATGTACAGGATTAACTTTAAACTAGAGCCATCGGCTGCGCCCAGCCGATGGCGGGTATGCACCTCCGCAGCCACCCCGTCCATCCAATTCCTTTGAATGTACGGGGGCCCATCGCTAACTGTTGACCGTTCAATCTCTGAATCTCATCTATGGCCCCATATACTACTTTACCCAAATTTACTATCAATAATTACGTTTGATATAGCCGTTCTCAATGTTATGTGGGTAAAGATATCAAGTATGGCGTCCTCGTGAACTTTGAGCCTCTGACCTTAAACCCCAAAACTATATCAGTTCACTGGCTACATTATAACATATTAATTCACCCAAGTTTACGATCAATATACCAATAAGCCGTTCTCATGTTATTGTGGGTAAACTTTAAGACACTAAGTATGGAGCGCTTGTACCTTGGACCTTTGACCTTTTAACCCTGAAAATCTGATTTGTTTCATTGGTACCTTAATAATACATACTTCACCCAAGTAACATCAAATCGGACCAGCCATTCTTAAGCTTATCATGTAACTAGCCCAAATCAGACATCTACAACTCCTCGTTGACCTTTTACCTTTGACCTTCACAATCAAATCTATTCAGTTCATTGGCTGCCATATAATACATTACTTCACCCAAGTTACATCAAAATCCAACAGGCCGATTCACAATTATCCCGAGCAGGTAATGATCCCAAAGTCAGACATAGGTTTGTAGGCCCGCGTGACCTTTGACCTTTGACCTTTGCAACTCCAAAATCTTATCAGTTTATTGTTGCATTCAATAATACATACTTCACCCAAGTTACATCAAAATCCAACTTTCATTCAAAAGTTATAGGGGTAACAGCCCACGTCAAGACATATTTTAGCCAGGTTGACCTTTGACCTTTCAACCCCAAAATCTACTCAGTTCATTGTTGCCTCCATAATACATACTTCACCCAAGTTACATCAAATGCGAGCGGCGCTGTCACAAGTTATCGCAGTGATAACGAGCCCAAATCAGACATATTTTAGGCCGGTGACCTCTTGACCTTTGCAATCCAAAATCTAATCAGATATCATTGTTGCTTCATAATACATACTTCACCCAGTTTACATCAAAATCCGACGGCCGTTCACAAGTAAATAAATCAGCACACAGTAAACGGCAGCGCCAATCAGACATATTTTAGGCCTCGGGTGACCTTTGATCCTTTGACCTTTCAAACTCCAAAATCTTAATGCAGTTCATTGTTAGCGTCATAATACATAACTTCACCCAAGTTACATCAAATCCAACCGGCCGTTCACAAGTTATCGCCTGGGCGTAACGAGCCCAAAGAGACATTATTTTAGGTTCCGGCCTGACCTTTGACCTTTGACCTTTCATGTCCAAAATCTAGATCAGTGTCATTGTTGCCCATCAGTACATACTTGCATCCCAGTACGATGAAAAAATCGATCAGCCGGTTCTTAAGTTATCGCCTCCCGGTAACGAGATCCGGTACGGACGGAAGGACGGACAGACGAGGCACGGCGGACAACCCGTAAAACATAATGCCTCGGCAACTTCGTTGCGGAGGCATAAAAATTCACTGTTGACCAATCAATCGTCACCATAATTCACAACAAGAAGACTATGACGTCTGGATTTAGAACTCCACATATCAAAACTATTCAAATTCCTCACAAGTTGAATGACTGATCTGGCAAAATCAATTTTCACCCAGACCTAGAGCTCACATTTCATTCAGTGACCCTGCACTTCCTACATGTGGTTTCCATAGATTGCATTACACTGATTTACTACACCTTTGCTATTGTTCTTAGCAAGTACTGCTACGTGTATGGACCTGTTCATATCGAGAACAAAACTGGGGGGCTTCTAGAGCACAACAAAAGATGATGCAATGACCCAGGTTTCTAGCTGTTCCTGAACGACAGACATGCAAAGATGAAGATACTCAATTTTTTTACACTCTTGGAAGCCCCACAGCTATGGGGGACAAA
>JZLH01S0245126.1:13170-32771 GCA_001188425.1 Eucidaris tribuloides
ACACACACACACACACACACACACACACACACACACACACACACACACACACACACACACATACATACATACATACATACATACACAAAATACATATACACATACCCTCCCTGCTCAAAAGTATTGCAACATACACTATAACGCATACATTTTACGTTGAAGGGGTCTTTCTATAATGATATCCTAATAACGTTTATTATTGGAAAATAACAAATTATTTCAAAAGACATCAATAAATATTCTTTTTCGTTTCTTCCCCAAGGCGGAGAGATTATGAAATGCAGGCGCATTCACGACAGAGGGGCTGGAACATAAAATTTAACCCCTTTTTTCTCCCCGTAGGGGTGGGTGTTAATTAACACAAGCATCGTAATTCGGTTTCATATTACCAATGAAACGGTTTTAATGGTTTGGAAAGACTTTCAGCAAACAAAAAATGTCACTATGATCCTCTGAAGGGGTCTCAGAAAGAAGACCACACCCTTCGAAGACGAAAGCGACCTCCTATCTTCATAAGACATTGGTAAGGAGGAAACGTGCCATATTTAAACAAGACCTCTTCAAGATATAATTTCTTATTCTTTCTCAATTCTAAAGACAGTTTATTATTGTAAACATCCTAAAATTTACTGTCATGAGACTTCTCGGTACATTGGATATAATGATGCGAAGAAAAAGCCATCATCTTTAATTAGTAGCCTTATCCTCCTTGTCACTGTCTTATGAAGATAGGAGGTCACTTTCGTCTTCGAGGGGTGTGGTCTTCTTTCTGAGACCCCTTCAGAGGAACATATTAATATTTTTTGTTGGCTGGAAGTCTTTCCAAACCATCAAAACCGTTTCATTGGTAATATCAAACCGAATTACTGGGCTAGTGTGAATTAACACCCCACCCCTATAGGGAGGCGAAACAAATATTAAATTTTATGTTCCATCCCCTCTGTCGTGGGCGCGCCTCCATTTGACAATCTCTCCGCCTTGGAGAAGGAAAGAGAAGGAATATTCATTGATTTCTTTTCAAATACTTTGTTATTTTCCAATAATAAACGGATTTAGGACATAATTTTAGAAAGACCCCTGTAACGTAAAATGTATGCGTTATAGTGTATGTTGCAATAGGTTTGAGTAGGGAGGGTACATTGTAAGAGTATACACACATACATGCTGTACATACATACATACATACATACATACATACATACATACATACATACATACATACATGCATACATACAAGCGTACATAAATACACATATATACATACCGTAGATACATATATGCCAACATACATACTCGGGTCTCTCAGGCAGTCTACTACTTAAATTTTGACTTTTATTTTGAACAAAGAAACATAACACACAAGCATAAACAAATTTCGACTAGAATTATGCTCAGTGATCAAAGGGCTGCATCTTGATGGCCTCGGGGGAGGTGGGGGGGGGGGGTGGTCGAGGTCCCATGCATGGTGCCAAGATCCTTGTCAATTGCGTGATGATCATTTTGTTTTGTCTGCTTTCAATCGTATAATTCAGTCTGACGTAAGTGGAATTAATGTATGTGTGTGTTTCTACGCGGCTCAAGTGATTTATAAGTTTCGACGAAACCAAAATTACTTTCTCTTTAGTGTGAATGAAAACTGGTGCTCTCTTTGTATCTATATACTTCGACATAAACAATGGACCATTGCACATCATATCATTTGTACTTTACGTATTCTGAATAGTATGCGTCTTACTTGTTAAAATTACATAAACAATTAATACTGTATGTCATAGTAATGAATGTTGTGGAGTGTGAACTTTTTGGCCGGGGGGGGGGGGTAATTGGTTATAAATGAATTCAAATGGGCATAGCCCAAATATAGGATTATTAGTCCAAAATCGCCCCAAAATTAGGCAGTTGATTTACACCCTGTAAATGTGGGATTTTACTGAAGATTTATTTAAGTTTAATAGGATTTCATGGCTTATCTCAATACCGGGAAACTAGTAATACTGTACTTTAAACATAAAAATTGTGTTGCATTTAACATGGAGAGTGTTACAAATCAACATATTTCATATCTATAATCCGCAAAATTTACATCCTGACTTTTGAATAACACCCCAGTCTATGCATAATGTGCTAAGAAATATTGGGCCAAGATTCACTGGTTACAAGTCAATAAAGAAACCTTACTTTTCGCCCAATCAGAGATTTTTCGGTCTAATTACAATTCGAATTAAGATAAAATCATTTAAACTCGTCTACACCGTGTCGGGACTAATAGTAACACTAATATAAAATATGGACACTATACCAATATCTTACATCATATGTATCAATAAATTGTTTAAACAAATTAAATAAGTTTCATGTGCATTTTGTTAAATTAATAAAAGTCGATGATTCAATGTCCCAGTTGAACGTCTAAAATTTCGTTAAACCCTATAGCCTACCCATTTGTATGTAATTATTGCTTGCTTTTCTTTAAGGGGGTGGGTTATAAAAACTTACTTGTCGGCCTTAGTCTACAATTAATTCAGCTTGTAATTTATGGTAAATTAAATGGAAGTCAATGAGCTTCTTAATTGTCAATAATTTGTATACATTCTTCCATGTAAAGCAGATAAACTGATCATTCTTATCAACTGAATTGATTCTTTGATCTGCTTTGTATTCTGTATACTCATTTTTTTCAGTTTCTTTACATAATATTTACATTATGTTAAATTTGGACCCCATGGAAGAAAAGGATCATTTTGTTCATGAATGTGATATGGCCTTTCCAACCGTTTCTGTACATTATGTAATCATACTTTCTCTATGTTTTATATTTGTATATATTGTATTGATTTTTATGATGCCGAAATAAAACAAACAAACAAACAAACAAACCATATCTCCGTCGATTAGTCTAATGGATCTGTAAGCAGAGTCTACGGAAGAAACAGGTTGGTCATTAATTTGGCGAATTTGATCGCCTAGAAATAGACTGGACTCCACCGCTTGGCCACTGATAGCACCAACGCTGTGCAGAATAAACAGGTGAAAGGTGAAGGGCAAAAATTGTGAAAATCGTTATCAATATTGCCATTAATCCCTTTTTTGATTTCCACAATAATGTTTTGATGATTTTATTGAATAAATACATCAAATAGCATTGTCCAATAGCTCTAAGTAGATTTTTGTTCAATTATTAATAAAGTTAAGTTTTCTGAAGTTATTCATATACCCACAAACAGATTTATACTGTTCATATGCATAGTCAGCTAAACATAATTACTACGTTATATTATAGAAAAATGAAAGGTTTTACAATTATGATCGCTATTCATTCATTCATTCATTCATCCATCCATCCATTCACTCATTAATAATACAATAATTTCTTCCATGCGAATTAAATACAAAACAGTAGCATAATAAGAAATTACAATTAGTGACATCATATTATTTCTACATAAACACTGACACACACATAATACATTAAACTACAGAATTGAAAACAGAGATAAAGAAATCATTTGAAATATAGCCGATCTCATGTTCAAAATAAGAACTTTCAGAAGCATTACCCCTTTTGGTGTAAACTTTCCTTAGGTATACAGGTTTCTACATAAAAAGGGCACTTGATTTTGTTATTTTCCAGACCTACAGGTTATCCCCCTTCTCCCCACACAAAAAAGGAACTGCAGCATTACTTTCGTCCAATATCTCAATAGCAGAAGTATGGGGTCCTTTTGTTTATTTGCTGGGCCATGTCCGTGAATATGTGCCTGTATTTCAAGACTAGTTGTCAGCCTCTCTGTGGTTGAATTGACCCTTGACAGTGGGCCTTTAAGATGTATGGGATTGAATCTGGGTATCTCTTTTTACCCACACTGTGTGGTCAATTCAACCACAGAGAGGATGACAACTAGTCTTGAAATACAGGCACATATTCACGGACATGGACTGTTGCAGTGCCATAGTGTACAGATTGTGAGAGGAAAACAACTGTTCGTTTTTTCCGATACTGTCATCGCTGTTTCTGTTGCATTATTGGTGTCATTAGTGAACTCTTTTTATGATTTTAGTCATAAGAGGGCGTTTTCTGATCCTGTCGTAACAGTAGACCTTTAAAGTCGAAAAAAGATACATATCATAACACTGATATCAGGGAACTAAAGCATAATCATTTTATTTTCATATACTTTGGTCATTTATATTTGGTCACTGGTGACTACTCGGCAATCAATAATTTTACAAAGAAGTCCAGAGTGCATTCGAACAAGTTTTGATTTTACAGACTGGTGCTTGCAGGATTGGTTGCTTTGTTGTAAACGCTCTGGCCAGTGTCAACGTATTGCACAAACTACACTAAAAAAAAAACCGGGCAAAAACAAGTATGCCATTTTTTATAAACTTCATTGCTGATCAGTCATCCACGACTGAATAAGGATGGCCAATTCAACGCATAAATGTAAAATGATTGTGTTTTCATTCCTCGATATCATTTCTATAATATCGTCTTTTCTTCAATTTTGAGATATTTAGGATGATATCTAGTTTATCTTTTTTTTTCACTCAAACCGTACACTGTTCTGTTATGAAGTACACAGACAAAACGCCAAGACTGAACTATTAATTTCAAGATAACATCGCACAACTTACTACACGGAGTGTTCCACCGTCACAAGTTTGAGTGTCTCTTCGTCCAAAGTGCTTTTTGCCACCTTGATTTTGATATCATCAGGAGCCATTTGCTCGGATCTAATTCCTCTGTAAAATTTAAACCAAAAATGATTATAACAGACAATATTGTCAAAACTAAAGCCTTTGAACGCTGATAGGATTAGTGGTTAAATCATATGTATGGAAGTCACACTCAACAACAAGCTTGGGAATTTTACACTCCTAATGGTGGTCTCTGTATTTCTCAAATCTATTTTGTAAACGTCAATTTTAATTCATTCCATAATTCTTAGTAACATATATAAAAGTCCAGTATTAAATCAATCATAGTCATTCTTCCACATTTGCAGAATTTATAGTGATACAAAATATTATACAGTGGTCAATATTTTATTGTAACATAGTAATTGGTATAGGCATACAGAGAAATATGAATCATAAGTATGCTGTTTTGCTTGTTTGAAATATCTATTTTATGTTGATTATACACAAATTTCGAGCTATATTTTGTATTACATTGCACACTTTTGGCATTGTTTTTTTTTTTGAGAAATGCAAAATATAATATTTAACTCGACCTTAATCTTGAACTAAAGTGCAATTCACGTTCTCGGGATTCAGGTGTTAATATGCATTACAGATTTTTTTTTTAAATTTAGTCGCTTTTAAGTATAATAATACAAATACAAACACACACAGACACTGTGACCACACATGAACAATTTAGTCGCTTTTAAGTATAATAATACAAATACAAACACACACAGACACTGTGACCACACATGAACAATTTAGTCGCTTTTAAGTATAATAATACAAATACAAACACACACAGACACTGTGACCACACATGAACCATCACACACACACACACACACACATATGAATAAGTTTAGCCATGAATGTTGCATTTGGTGAAGCGGTTCGGTTTGTTTACACAAGCCGTGCACGTGTGCGCTCATCCGTAAGCTCGTAGAAATGCTGTGCGAAGAAAGCTCGCGTAAGTGCGGAAATTAGCCAAAAATAAAAAAAACTGTCTTTGATTTGACGCAAAAAAAAACGCCCTAAGTTCCTCTCCACCAATCACAATAAATTTTACATCACTCGAGAGCTTGTATACTGTAGAATGTTTTGCATGCGAGGGGTAAGCTGATAAAACCAAAGATAGAACAAAAAGGAGACAGGTTTACATTCGTAAGTCAGCCAAAATGAGTGTTTTCTGCCCCCGAATCCCCATAGACTTATGATATTAATTTACGTGATTTGAAGCTAAGTTCAGGTCTAAAAACGCGCGTCTAATTCTTGAATTGCAATTGTTCTGAGGAGTATATTCATTGAAAGGTAAATGCTTTCAGCTTTTCATTTGCCACGGGCGAGGCTGTTTCAATCCTTTCATCGCGTTTTTCCTTTTTATAACGCATTCTTTTGATGCGAAAGGGCGAGTTTTTACTCGAATTTTCACGTGGCTTTAGAGGATCTAAGTGCGGCGCTCGCGCAGCAGAATGCAACAAAACTTTTCCATATGACACACACACACACACACACACACACACACACACACACAACCACACACACACACAGCACACACGACAACACACTACACAAACACACACATTCACCGTAATCTAAGTTATAAATGTTCATACTTATCAATGAATTCATTTTCTTGACCGCATTCATTCAATAAATTCTAATTATTGATTTTTGTTTATCTTGCGCCCCAGAAATATTCGAGATGATTACAGGATCTTTTAATTACCATTATGGCGTTTGTTCTTTTTCACGAAGGCCCTTACGGCAAAACTCGAAAAGAAAATTGACATTTTATTTGCTTATTATGAAATATGTCTACTATCAAGATAAGAAATACAATTATCATTACTTTGGTATCTAACACAAATCGAAGCATATACATTTATGAATATTTGTATGTAAAGACATGTCGCTTACCTAATAACTTGAGAGATATCAGAAGCCTCGTTCTGCACTTTAGCAGGCTTAGAGCTGTGTGAAAGGATTGGCGATGATTCGAGTGCTCTTGGTTTAGGTAATGGTTTGTCTTTTCCCTCTGAAGAACATTTCTGACCTTCGAGGATCTTGGCCGACGCGCTCGCTTTCGGTGGTCGTAGTGCTTTTCTCATTGAGTGTACGGACTCCTCTGTTATGCTGGTCTCGGAACTGTTGGATTCGCGTCTGGCTTCTCTCTTCCTGAGAAACACATCACGGCCAGTGGCCTGAGATCTTTCTTTTGTTGTGTCTTGCTCTTCCTCATGGACCCGATTCCTTAGAGCGGCCTTCGGCTTGAGTGACCCTAGTTGAATAGGAGATGTCTGTGGAGATCTATTTGTGGTGTTGTCCGCTTTAGGGCTCGGTGGCTTCGGTAAAGGACGTATCGTTGTTTCGAACCTGACGCTTTTACATTTGTGATTCTGTAGTTTCTTCTGCAGCCTCTTCTTGTTTGCCCCGTGGATGTTGTCTGGGTGATAGTGCAGGCATGAGATATCCATCTTGGTCTAGTGATTCCCATTCGCCAGGAACACTCGGGAGGGGACAGTAATTGCTCTGGTCCGGAAACGGTTCAATTCCTTGCGAGAAGGAATTCCGTAGTTCTTGAATGTCTTGGTACTGTAAATGTAATGACAAAAAATCACATTATTTTGACTGTGATGTATTTCATACGTCATAACATATATTGTCGGTTGATCGAGAGTCAGAAGAGCATCATTGAAAAACCAGAAGGGCACTGTCACTCTACAAATCTATAATCCTTCTGGTTCTCAACAGAACAAAGTTGGCACCCTTCCCGGGCACCCTTCTCACTCGTTCATTGCAAACAGGCGCTTCAAAGGTATGCTCCCGTCCAGTAGTTTCGCCAATGCTTGGATTTATTTTGCTAGTGAAACGTTAGGCCTACAAAGTACAGGTCTGTGTTTAAGACTATCGAAGTTTCGTTCTATCGGGAAATGCTCGCATATAATACTTACTGGTATGTGATACAAACGTTCCTCTCTCAATTCTCCGTCGTCCTTGTCGCTATTGGAAGGCAATTGCTCGTTGATGTCTTCCACGGAACCAGTGGGCGTGGCGTGTTTGGAGCGGCGGGGTGTAGCGGTTGGTTTGGAAGTGGGAGGCGTCGGACTTACAGCCTTTCGCTTCTCTAGAGCATTTGTGATGGCTTGGTGCCACTTGTCCCTTTCTGATCTGAAATGGGTGAACAGAAATTGACATTCAGTGGTGGATCCAGCAGTAGTCAACATAAGAACACGTGATCCATATCCCTAACGGATAAAACTGAGGAATAACCACGTTTGCTAGTCCTGTAAACGAGAATCGATCTTTTCAGTACATTTTCATCACAATTTCTTTCATTTCCGTATCTGAAAAAAACTCACCTTGTACAAACCACTCAGGACACATAATGCTCCTAAAACATAACCCACAAGTGAATTTTGGTGGGCGTGTGGAATGAACATGGTGGAGGATATCATTGTTATATTTGTCCTGGATGTAGTTGCCATGGCATGAAGATAATTTTCCTGGGGTAATTGTCCCGAGTGATAACTCTACTGGAGTAATTGCCCTGGGTGGTAATTGCCATGGGTGGAAATTTTCCTGGGTGGTAATTTTCCTGGACAGTAATTGTACTGAGTGGTAAATGTCATGGGTAGTTTTATTGGGTGGCCCCTATTTGGTTATTCTAGCTTGTCATTTTCCTAAGTGGTAATCTTCCTAGTGGTGATTGCTCTGGTTGGTAATTGTCCCGACTGGTAATTCTCCTGGGTTAACTGTCGTAGCTGTGAATTGTTCTGGACGGTGTCCTGGGGTAATTTCACTGGGGATTAATTTTCCTGAGTGGTAATTGTTGTGTGGTTTAGCACTGATTACCTCATGCAAATAATTTTCCTGGGGTATTTGTCCTGGGTAGTAAATGCGCTGGGGTAATTTCCTTTATGGTATATGCCATGCGGATAGTCGTCTCAAAGCCATTACAATCGCAACCGTTTAGGTTTCACCAACAGAACGGTGTTAGGACTAACAGCTATAGACCTTGTAGTGTACAGATGTAACAATGCATGTAGATTTGTAGAGGAATAGGTCAAAGGGTTTTATTTCCAATCGCTAACAATGTCATGACCTGCTCCTCCTTCGATCCTTACCTTCCTTCTGCCTTCAGGAATAAGATCTTCCCGTCCATACACTGGATGCAGATGTAGTCTTCGTTGTCTGCTCTGCTGATCGGCCCCAACATGGGCGGGACAAGATCAGTGGTGCATCCGTTGATCGTCACGTTCACATTAGCTTTGGCGTTGGTGTGTCGAGATTGTTGACTTCGAAAGCCTTGGAGCGACACGAAGTTATTCACCTTCTCTTGTTGGAAACATTGCCAATACATTGGGCACAATTCGTACGCTCCCTATATTGCAAAAATAAATAAATTAAATTCAAGTAATTCACATGAGAAAATAATGTTTTGTTGGGTTTGTTTTTTTTTCTAGGGGTGGCAACATTTAGATTAGTAACGAAGTTTGCATTTTACACGTTTATGTTTTTTATACTCCATTTGGAGTGCTTATGTTAAAAAAAAAAACTAATCGCACAAACATATACAAACATCCTATACACACATGCGCGCAACCTTGAACGTGTAATGGCCAAGAGTTTACGAAATGCATTTTTGTGCAAACATTTTATTTATACTCAAATACATTGTTTCAGTATTTCTTACCCCCCCCCCCGCCCGCACACACACACACACACACACACACACACACATACTCACTCACACACACAGACACAGACACACACACACACACACACACACACACACACACACACACACACACACACACACACACACACACACACACACACACACACACACACACACACACACACACACACACAACGTTGTTATCCATATTATGTAGGTCTGTATTAACTAATGAATTCATAATGCATTCCCAATTGTAGTTGTACGATCCTGGAAACAAAATAAGAAAAAAAGACACTCAAATTGTTTGGATATCAATGTTTACCTTTTGTAAAAACGTTTTCTTCTTTTCAATATAGCACGACAACACACCGTTCTTCACGTCCACCACGTCGGCACTCGATTTGGACTGCGCCATCTCTGCAGACGATATCGAGACACAAACGGCGGCAAAAATGGCGGAAACTATAATGAAGAAATGTTGAATTTCACTTCAGTAGATATTTAAGATACTTGCGCTTCTCCGCATCAATATTATCGTTATACACTCAATCTACTTGGCATATCATGGCAAACAAAATCGGCTGGCCATTTCCTTATTAAGTATGCGAGAAAAGTGCGGTCTGAAAGAGAGTTGTCACATTACCACGAGAAGTTGAATTTGAATAGTAATGAAACCGAAAATTACTCGGATGGAAGTGCATTCTTAATAGCCTGTGGATTACACATGAATGCGTCGAATAAACATTATGGGAAAAATACGAAAGCTGCTACTATGGAAATAGTGATGCAAAACCTAAAACTCATATGTCTTTCCTTAAACATAATCATGACAGCTTTCAAGGAGAATACACCAGTCATCAGACTGACACAGTCTCCTGATATTTCTTAGTCTAAAATATGACGTTTTGCACTTTACTTGCACCGACCTTCCAGAGTTTATTGTAAATAATATGTTTCGTTATTATACAATCTGTACACAGCAAAAACGCTGTTTAATATATTTTAAACAACAGTTTACCGTTGTTTAAGCCTGCCACTCCAACAATATTGTTTAAAATTTTAAACAACCCTGATTGTGGAATCCGTCTTTGAAACAATATTAGCTACAATTTGAGCAGCGTTGTTCAAATCTTAAGAAATATTGTTTCAAAGACGGATTCCACAATCACGGCTGTTTAAAAAATATAAAAAAAATTGTAAGAGCGACATGCTTAAACAACGGTAAACATTTTTTGCTGTATACATTAACGAGCAGCCATACACACTTTAGTATACAGTAGCTATTATGTGTACAGTAGGCCTTTAATGAGTTGTTGTATGTAATTACTGCATTAAGTATAGTATAAAGTATAAAGTATTAAGTGACAGGACAAAAATGGAATTCCAGCCAGACAAGACAGAGATCTGTACCTAATAGAGAGCACAGACGGACGAAACCGATCCGTCACGTGACTGTTTAATTGACATGATTATCTGCATTCAGTCATTATAAGTAGGGGCGGTACCAGGGTAAAATCTTACGGAGGGCGAATCTCGGGGGGGGGGGGTAAAATGTGAAAAAGCCTAAACTTGACAAATTACACTGCGAAAATTCCGTATTTTCTGTATTTTGGAATTTCACGGGGCAGCCGCCTCCTACCCAACACCGCTCCTGATTATAATTATCATTACCCGAGAAAACCATTTGTCATATACAGTGCAAGTCAAAAGGTAGAAACACAGATTCCATCTCGTCAGGCAATGATAGCATAATCATTTTACTGTCATGTGATTTTTAGGTCATTCATATTCGTTCACGGTAATTGCTCAGCAATCATTTTGTAAAATGTGTCACTATTTTTTTTGGGGGGGGAGGGGGAGGGGGGTCAAAGTTTCTATACTTTGCGCTGCATGATGACATTGACCAGAACATTCACAACTTAAGCAACCATTTACGTATGTACACTGCAAATGTCAAAACTTGGACAAACGTAATTTCTAACAAAATTGATTGGCCTGCTGAGCAGCCAATCGTCACCGAATATGATTGACCAATAGTAAAATGTTTACGCTACCATTTCCTAATATCAGTTTTGTATCTTTCTTTCAATTTCAGAGATTTAGTACTGAATTTGGATTTCCCTTTTGTGACCACCGCTGCATGAAGTTCTTGTTCTTGAAACTTTAAGTTGAAAGACAATAATTGTTCAAAGGGGTTCAGATAAAAACCGAATTGAAACTGATATACAGTCATGCTAACCACTATATCGGCGCTTCCACAAATTATCCATTTGTGTTCTGTGCCGCGACTAAAAAAAAAATCCATGTATTTTCCCATGTGAAGTTTAATTCTTGCATCTCTAATCTGCATGGATGATGCAATATATAGATTACTCTAAAGCCTGATTACTCCAGAAACTACCTTCTGTTTTGGTAGACTCCCAATTTTTGGGCTTTCATGTGCAGGTCGTATTCAGGGATGGTAAATGTGTAGCGTAACAGAGTGGGTATACCATTATAGAAAATGTAAAGAATTACTCTAAATATTTGGAGATCAGTGATGATCACTGCAAAAGATAGACTATGAAAGAATCATGTGCATAAAAAGACAAGTTTTTTCATCCTTGGACAACTTCGGTGTGGGTGCAAAAACTGATTTGTAATATTAAAATTTCCATTGGATGCCTTAAGATCAGGGTATAATGATGGTTTATAATTTTTGAAAAGTTGAAAATGTGTAAGTTTCAATTGATTTTTGGATATGTCGTTATTGCATTTCACCGGAGGGGGGGGGGGTAATTTCATGAATGGATATACGGTTAGAGACGAAAACTTCTACCTACATGTATTTCTATAAGACCCATGTCTAAGTCCATCTATTCAATATGAACCTATATTTAGGTTTAAGCTGGAGGTTATCTCAAGAATCCAAGGAATCAAGAATTGGAGGAGGGCCCCTTCATGTACTGAATTATTTTTACACATTCATGTATAAGTACTGAATTATTTTTACACATTCATGTATAAGTACTGAATTATTTCTACACATTCATGTATAAGTACTGAATTATTTTTACACATTCATGTATAAGTACTGAATTATTTCTACACATTCATGTATAAGTACTGAATTATTTTTACACATTCATGTATAAGTACTGAATTATTTTTACACATTCATGTATAACAAACAGATACGAAACAATTTTGCAGTGGAAGACAGACTCTTGCTCGAGGACTTTCCTTTGAATAATTAACCCACTTTTGTTCTCCAGTATGGTTGGTTGGCAGTACGGTTCCGTCATGGCTGACAGCTCGTGACTTTCATGATGACACGCCGCCTAGCTCCGACAGTCAGCGGCCAGTTGGTAGTGAGTTGGATGACCCACCTGGGATTTCACTCAGTTGAAATATAAATCCTTAGCCCTCCGGGTTTTCTTGTCGATCATTATAATCACCTTCCCAGGGCAATCTTGCATGACATCTGCATATACATAGCCAAAATACACATTAAGGAATAAAGGTGCGCACAAGGTGCAACTTTGCGGGGAAAGGTGCAGAGCCATTTCCGCCGCGATATTTGAGCAAATTTGCACCTTTCACGGTTATGCGCTCGCCCCACTGCGAGGGTGGAAGCAAAAAGTACACCTGTAATAGAAATAATGCATCTTTAACACAATTTAATCGGGTACAAACAAGCAACGGCTCGATGGCCTGGTGTTAAGAGCTTCCGTCCGGAAGGTCGTGGGTTCGAACCCCGGCCGGGTCATACCAAAGGCTTTTATTTTTTATGGTGCACTCCTGTACATTTTAGGTGCAAATTTGCGCCTTTTAAGGTGCTCCCATTGTGACATTGGTCTGCACCTCTAAAGGTGCAAAGTTGAACCTATTTTTCCTAGTGTATAGAATAGAGTTTGAGGGTATTCCATGCCTGAGGAAATCTATTTGCCGTAGCAATTTCTTTAAGTTCAAGGACACTTGCACTTGTTCTTTTGTTATACTTGACGTTTTTACATAGAGTGCAAGAGAGAGATTGATGAGTTAGATTGTGGCTGCATGTGGATGATTGAGGGAGGATTTCAGAAATGGAAGGAGGCGTGAGAGTAAGGAGCCGAAGGCAAACCTTGGAAATACAACATTGATAGTGAGTGGGTCAGAAGGAGAAATGTCGGTATAAGGTAGACCCATGTGGCGTGTGCAGGAATTAAAGAGGGCAACGAAATAATCACGTGTTTTGTACGAAATGTGAGGATTGGATTAGTGGATTCATGGCAGATGCGCGAAAGTGAGGAGGGTACCCCCAAGTCTGCAGAAGTTTTTATCCGCAGATGTGAAAAGCGAGACAGAGATAGTGGAAATAGTGGAGGAGTTTTAGGACAAGGTGGAAACGGTGATAGGGTTCTGTTATTTGGGGGATAGGTTGAATGCAAGTAGCAGGTGTGAAGTACATTGCAGGCAATAGCCCTTGTCGGTCGTGACGCGCAAATCGGGGTCTGAACAATATTGTGTTGTAGACTAGTACTTTCATAGGCCCTTTGTTTTAGCTGCTTCCGCACAAGCAGAGAATAACCAAATTACTCTTGGGTCAAGTCAGTGTGGAATGTTGTCTAAGTGTCAAAATAGAGTCCCTGCCTGCAGACTAGGTGTGAAGCAGGTGTGACAGCAAGAGCAAGACTTGGATGGGTATAAAGATTTGGGAATGCGGGGAGTTACTATAATGGGAAAAGGTTTTTCTTGTAGACGAAAGGAAAGGTTTATCGGGGCTAGCTGCTTGAGATCTGCAATGTTGTACCATGGTGCTTGAGGTAAAGCACAATTACAATTATATGGACCGAGAAATGTTGAGTGCCATGTACGGTACATGGACAAGAGGAAGACCGAGCACCTGCTGGAGATGTTTGGTTTGGAGGAATCGGTGGACCAGCTGGAAAAGGCAAATGGAGAGTGGTGGTATACTCATATGTTGAGAAGATTTGATGATCATGCTCTGAGAAGTGTTGGAATTTAAGGAAATAAACAAAGAAAGCCAAGATGACCGAAGAAAACGTGGGTAAGGCAGGGGGAGGACGACCTCAAGAGGGTTGGTTTGAGAAACGAGGATGCCCTGAATCCAGCGAGATGGGGAGATGATATGAGAGTGATTGCTGCAAGTGAGGTAAATCCGGCCATCCCCTATTATCGGGGATAAACACGGCTTACCACTGGACTGATATCTCATAATGCAACTACCCCGAGGGTGGAATAATGGAATTTTGTAACAAGTTCAATGTGAGGAGTGGATTCGACTTGATCGAGACACAAATGCGACATCAGGAGATCAAAATCCAAACAACATAGGTCTATTGAGACATGTCGGTCCGCTACATTAAAGCTAAAATATAGTTTTGGTCATGGTAAAAAATCCGAATTCTTTGCAATTATTTTTAGGTTGACCTATAATTATGATCAATCCATGTCCTGAAAATTCCTCGCTCTGAAACTTTCCAATTTTTTGAGAAATTGCTCAAAATATAAAATGTCGACATTTCCCATACTATGTCCTACACGTTCTCCGATAATTTAAACATCACAATTTGTCACCCAAACACTTTTGAGTGGGTTTGATGTGTTACGATGTCTGGGGTGACAATAGCTGGAATACTTTGTCAACAATTGACGAAAAAAAATTGCCTGATCGATCAAAAACATCGTCAGTTCTTAGCTTGTTAATTTCAGCATTAATCTAAACATTTTTTATTTTATTTTGAAACTACTAACTTCATCTGTCTATGTACCAGTACCAGTGTGTCTGAACATAGCTGGTCCGACTTCTCTCTTGAAAATCGTTCCTTTTTACATCATGCAACTCACTCCAGCCACTCACCTGTAACTCCTTACAGTTTCTCCTCCTTTCCTCACTCCTGTTGATCAGGACATTTGAATTCCTCCACCTTCAGCACCTCGTCTCTTGGCAACATCACCTTTACACTGCCCTCATTTTCTCTTATAAACGCACATTCACTCCACCTTCAATTTCCCACCCCTTACTCTCCAGGGCATATCCAAGATTCCTTTCACTTTCCCCTCTTCCTGCTTCTTGCAACATTTTGCTGCTTGAAACAAAATATGGTACATGAAAACTCTGGCCTGTATGTAATTTCGTATACTACGTGTATAATGTACTTGAAGACCGCATACAACTCCAAACCTTGCCCTATTCAAGTACATGTACAGTACATGTATACGTGTACCTTTGGATCAAAATGCGGTCAGACCAATACACGTTCCACCAATGATCTGCTTCAAATAAATTTCTGGTAAACATGGCAACTTATTTGACAAGAGCTTGTTTACATGGATATCGTTCAAAACAAAATGTTCTTAGTATAATTATATAAGAAAAAATTGCTACTTGCCATCCAGTTTGACCGATCTTGGCCAGTTGGCCACACGTGCAGCACACAGGTTCCAGCTTTTATAATGTTATCTGATGAGAAAACGATTTTAGCAGGAAAACGATTCAAATCATAAAACACGTTTAAAGAAAGACGAACAGTATACTCTAGTCACTTTATTAAATTCATAGTATACAGTTTTAGCAAATTTTCTGTTGGTAAACTTTTACAATTTTCACAAACTTTATGATAGGTATCACCACACAGAACTTGGCATATTACCACATACGAACGCAAAGTGAGCGATGAAAATTCAAAGTGTTAACATCTATGACTAGCCACAAACTATTGATAGCACAAGAAAAAGGGCCAGAATGTAATCGAAAATATAACAGAACAAGAATATTAAACGCACTCTTACAGCATTGAACCAGATAGCAACGAACACATTCATTCGCATACATCACTTCAAGGACCACTGTCACGGAGTTATTCATTTACAGAAAGAACAAATCTAGTCTCAAAATACAGGCACATACTCATGAATATAATGTTGCATTGTTATGGTATACACTGTACCATGGACCTACACTGTTAGTGCACATTGTGAAATAACGAATATTGTCTTATTTTATTCAGCAACTACATGTACGTTGTTTGCAGTGCATTGTCGCAAACAACATGAGGTACCCGTTTGTTTGTTTTTTTAATTTCAATCAAAAGAGGGCACTATTCCTTTCAGCCCGGACAGAGGACCTTTAATATTTTATTCAATCTATCAACAGAATTTTATTCCTTATACTACCGTATATTAACAATAATACTGTGACGCCAACCCTGGACGAAATTGCACCACATAACATATTTGGTCTTTCTGTAAATAAGTCACCGGTTGAAAGTGGTTTGATTTGGTTCTAACACATATTTCCCACAGACTGCCGCACGACTTTACGGATTAGAAATTAAGGGGAGTGGAACGTCACTAACATTCTTCGTTAATTAAGTCCTCACCAGAAATAGAGGATGGTAACCTTTGAACCACAACCAGTATTCTGTGTAGTATATGTAGGATAATACATGTAGCAATAATGTACATATACATACATAACATAAAATATAAAGAGCAGCAAAATATAAGTGTATATATGTAAATACTCCTACAATGTGTATATTTTTTCATTAATACAGTTACACTTATCCATTTCATTTATATATATATATATATATATATATATATATATGGACCTCAGCAATTCCGTGTAAGTGTCACGCGAGTCACGCATGATGTATGTCACGAGTCACAAACTACAGTAGGGTATAGATGATTGCTTTCCGTGATCAGTTAACCCTAGATCTGGGCTTTCTCCGGTCTTGTCATCCCCCCCCCCCCGGGGGGCATCCCCTCATTAGATATCGGCCGCCGATCGCGCGATCTACAAAACTGTATCATTAGATTTTTATAAAATACATATTTTTTTTATAATTATGCAAATGTATCAAAATCATAATTTTTGCCTAAAACTCACTTAAAATAGCCTGTAGAATGCTATGTTTTGGTGAAAATATTCTTTCTGACATTGCCGAATCAGAATTAATTTCTTATGTATTTCTTTGTTTTTTCGACCTTTTGTTTTTCATTGGTTTTTTGATGAACTTTGTCGGGGACACTTTTGCGATCATAAACAGTATAAAATTAAACCATTTCAACTAGTAAAAGCAAAAATAATCATACATTTACGATTTTTGGCTGAAAACACAATTGGCTTTGATTTTGCACAAAAAATCACGATTTTGAGCAATTTTGGAGCCGACATGCATGTACGAAATGTCGCACAGCGTCGTGACGGTAAGTCTGATTTTTGCGAAAATGGTTTCAAATGATGCGCGAGACTTGAAAGTAAAAAGCCAGCGAACAGCGCAGTCAAAAAATTTCGCGCGGCGGAATAATCGTGAAATTTGTCGAGGGGGGCCATTATTCTCTCCCCCCCCCTCCGAGGGGATATTTGGGTTAAAGCAATCAGCTTCAATTATTTTCTCGTTTTTTGATCTATATCCTGGCTTGTGACTGACTTGTATGACATACAGCATGCGTGACTCGCGTGACACTAACACAGAATTGCTGACCTGTAGGACTTAGGATATGAACTTTTAATATCTGTACTTCATTCTATTTCGCAATTGTTAGTGTAGTATACGATGTAAGAGATTACAAGGCCCATAACGGTAGAGTATAATATATGTTGCAGCTTATTAATGCCATGTCTTTAGGATTAGATAATTTCACTTCCAATCGTATGTGACAGGTCATCAATGCAGACAGCGTATTTCACCACAATTACACAAACTTGAAATACATGTATCATTATTATGAATTTGTCTTATAGCATCTACTAACGATTGTTTGTCTTGCAACAAGACTACGTGAGACATCCCGAGTGAACTATCAAAGCTGAGTATAATTATCTGGGTATTATTGTTTAGCAATGTTATATTAAAGCTGATTCTTGCGACCCGCTGGTTGCTCACTATTTGACGGGGAAAAATTGTTTTTGGCTGTCAAAAATAATTCCCGACAGATTTCGCCTCCATTAAGAATTTACCCTGGCGCCGCCCCTGTCCCCGAGAATGAAAACAATATCACGTACTAATTTGATCATGGATGGGATATGTGATTTTAGTGGAAGCAAACCAATTTTATTAAGGGTCAGGACCCCCCCCCCCCCTTTTTTTCACAGATAACCCATCCTTTTAAGAATTAATCCTATAATAGTAAGGATTAACTTGCAATATTCACATGACAAACAACACTTCATGTGCTTTATTTCTTAGACAATTGAACTTGATGATCACCTAGATACGAAATAACCTCCAACTTATCTCACAAAATAACTGTACTATCTCTTCAGAAACTACATAAAATCAAAACAATTACACAATAATATTTTTCCCAACAAAATCTTATTCATAAAATACCTTACCCTCAACCTTTACCATTGCAGAATTGAACGAAAATTATTGTAAACAGCAAAAACCATTTTTTTTTAAATTTCCTGTCAAAAAATCAAGCAGAATAATGTTTGACCTGTTCATATCAAAGTAGCAGTAATCAAGCATACAAATCTAAAATGTAATGACCAGCTTTTCCTTGTATCTGACAAACTTCCACCTAAATGTAAATAAAAAATAATAATTGTTACATGTTTCAAATAAAATTCAAAATTTTCCATTATTGATTTTATATATTTCTTTTATATGAGTAACATAAATAATCTACAAGAACAATCACCATGCAAACGCATTACTTGTAAGTTATATTTCATTCGTACATTGTAGAGGGTGATTTAACAATATTGCAAGGAATGCACGATATTATGCTAAGCACCAAGAAAGTGAATACATATAACACCCTTCTTTAACTCTCCACTGTTACATGAAAGGTAAATTGGAAACTCCTGAGATCTAAAGGAAATTTGTCTAATTACGTCTTGCATTTAGATAAAACAGATCAAAATAGGCACTTGCAACGCTGGTACATAACATAGATTCAAATTTCATTTTAAAAAAAAAGATGAATACAGATATAATTATTATTTCAAAAGATCTGAATTATGCCAAGAAAACATTTCCTAACTTAAACTGCCCAAGATTAGAAGCTTATAGTGTTCAATTGATAAAATTTGTTTTATTTGTCAACAAGTTGCACTCTAGTAGCTTATGATATACATTTATTAATACAGGTTTCCACATTTTGGTGTTTTGAATTCCAAAGAAAATATAATTAAGCCATTTTTTGTGATGTGAAATATATACACAAGACTGATTTAATATTCCAAGTGGCAAGACAATATCAAACTCTGATGTTAACTATTTACATCAAA
>JZLH01S0245126.1:40441-58078 GCA_001188425.1 Eucidaris tribuloides
TAGAAGTAGTAAGTAGTATGTAGTAGTAGTATAGGTAGTAGTCAGTGTAGTAGTAGTTAGCTAGTAGTAGTAGTCACTATTATTATTATTATTTTGTATTATTATTATTATTATTATTATTTTTATATTATTATTATTATTATTTATTATTATTATTATTACACCATCATCATAATCATCATCAATAATTAGCAGTAATAATACTGCATGTAACATGCTTTACTGGTACAACTGTAACACAATTATTTACAAAAAAATATTAACACAACTATATAATATGTCTGTATGTTACAAAAATATTGAATAAAAACCGATGCATTCAACATTTTCTAGTACTGGAGTAGAGTAGCGTTAATCATATATCAAAACAAAAAGAAACAAGCAGACTTCATACAGGACTTTTTACACATTGCAAAATCAAGAGCAACAAACTATTTCACTTGCCATGTTATTTCATACTATTTACATGTCACCTATTTATGTTTCAATTCTTAGTCATTCCTAAATTATAGACATGTCAATTAGGCAATGGTGATTGCCATAGTGGATGCTATCGTGCGCATGGTAGTAGGTATTGGTGATTGCCATGGTGATTACCATGGTGATTGTTTACAATGCACATGCTTGCGGACAAAACGTTGTGAATGCTGATTACATTAGCTGCACTGGTCTTTCTTGAACATCGGGTACGACGTTAATTCTTTTCATGTCACTACAGCACAGTCACAAAACACGTGTCTCTCGGAGTATCATGAAGTTAGTGAGTTGGGTCTGTAGGATCTTGTAGCTTTGATACCAAGTCGTTTGTACCAGTCTTTTGACTCTTGCAGCCTCACCAGATTTGTAGTGTCAATGCGAGCCCTGAAATTTAGTTCGTTTCCACTTTTCTCATGAGTCAAATACATGCAGAGAAATGTGTTACAATTGGCTGCCAGTCTCTGTGCCTACTTTACAGAGTTTTGAGTCATTCTCCATCAGTATGATCATGTAGGGCTAAATTATTCTTGCGTTTAAAACATCCTAAATTAAAGCCATTCACAACCATATTATCTAGTGACATACTTTTTTTGGGAGGTCGATAGAAATTCCTATTCTTGCTCTCTGAATTGAGTGATTTACTTGAATTTCCTGACAGGGGCGGAAAAAAACTCATTTCAAAAAATAAAAAAAAGTGTTTATTCTGCCGAATTACAAGCAGCAGGGGAACTATCTATGTCAATAAATGTCTTCCGATGACAATTTGTTACATTTGACATAAATTCAATGATTTTATCTCTAATCTTCATAATTGAACTAAAGGAGATGGATTAAATCCTTAATTCCATCAATATCACTGAGGCATTTGCAGGTTAGGGTGCATATAAATTGCATCTTGTTAGAGTGCTTAATGGTAGTGCAGAATATATTGCAGAGCAGGTGTCGCTATGTGTACCATAAGTACGCAATAAATATCTCTTTTTACAAAAATAACATGACATTTTACTTTTTTTATATGTAAAGTTAATGGCTTTTTGAGTGTGTCATTTTTGTGTTATACAGCTATGATTGAATGCACAGTAGTCAGGTGACTTAAACCATGTGGAGCAAGAGTGTACAATACGTCGAAGAGTGGATGTGAGCAGTACTGATATCATCTTGTTATCTTATTATGTAATAATAGTACAAATGGGCTTTTAAGCTCAGCATTGTTTCGGATAGCCTACCTTATTGGACATGATCCACACAGGATGCCACTCAATGCTAATTCAAAAGTCTGAAAATACTATTTTTTAATTTGCCACTTCTTTGTGTACAGAGAAAAATTACAAAAAAGTAGGAATTATCTCTCTGATCATCATTATTATTATTTTTATCATCATCATCAATAATAGCAGTAGTAATATGCATGTACACACGCTTTACATAGTACTAATTACTGTAACACAATATTTACAAAAAAATATTACACAACTTATAATATGTCTGTATGTTACAAACATTTGAATAAAACCAATATCAACATTATTCTAGTACTGGAGTAAGTAGCTTAATCATATATCAAAACAAAAAGAAACAAGCAGACTTCATACAGGACTTTTTACACATTTGCCAAAATCAAAGCAACAAACAATTTCACTTGCATGTTATTTCATATTATACAACATCTACTAAGATTGTACGCTATCCGATTGGTCAACTGCGCTTCTTTTGGCATACGCTAACCGCCCCATTGCACTCGCGCAGTACGCATCGTGCAGTTTCGTTAGAGCAGTTTCGCTCCATTGCACGCTGCTGACGTCATCATCCATGTACATTATTATAGGCGGCGTGCAGTTTCTTTAGAGCAGTTTCGCTCCATTGCACGCTGCTGATGTCATCATCATCCATACGCGCGCCTGGCTCGGTGTATAAAGATTCGACGGGCGCGTGTAATTTGTAGGAGTATAAGCGTACACAATACTGCGCGCACGCATAAAAAATCTTAACAAGGCGCAGTCATTGTGCGCGCGCTCATGCCAGCAGCAATAAACATACTTTTATGCCTCTTTTACAGGAAAGCTCGCTAAGTAAAATCAAGTTTTCATAACATTCATACCTTGAAACAAGCCCGTAAACGTCCGAGGTGTTGTATAAAACAAATAGTGAATGATCTTTATTCGTGCAATGGAACAAGATTTCGCATTCGGTGAAATATGAGACGCTCTATTCAACGAGGCTTCGCCTCGTTGAATAGAGCGTCTCAATATTTCACCTCATGCTAAATCTTGTACCATTGCACTCGTGATCATTCACTATTTGTATACTATTACATGTCACTATTTATGTTCAATTCTAGTCATTCCTAAATTTAGACATGGCAATTGCAATGGTGATTGCCATAGTGGATGCTAATCGTTGCCATGGTAGTAGGTATGGTGATTGCCATGGTGATTACCATGGTGATTGTTACAATGACATGCTTTGAGGACAAAAGTGTGAATGCTGATTACATTAGTGCACTGGTCTTTCTTGAACATCGGGTACGACTTAATTTTTCATGTCACTACAGCTCAGTCACAAACATGTCTCTCGAGTATCATGAGTAAGTTGAGTTGGGTCTGTAGGAGTCTTGTAGTTTGTACCAAGTCGTTTGTACCAAGTCTTTTGACTTGCAGCCTCACCAGATTTGAGTGTCAATGGAGCCCTGAATTTAGTTCGTTTCCATATTCTCATGAGTCAAATACATGCAGAAAATGTGTTACAATTGGCTGCCATCTCTGTCCTACTATTACAGAGTTTTGAGTCATTCTCCATCAGTATGATCATTGTAGGCTAAATTATTCTTGCCAGTTTGAAACATCTAAATATAAAGCCATCACAACCAGTTATCTAGTGAATACTTTTTGGGGGGGTCGATAGAAATTTCCTATTTTGTCTCTGAATTGAGTGATTTTACTTGAATTCCCTGACTGGAAAAAGGGAACTCATTTTATACATTTTCTCTGATTACAAAGACAGCAGGGAACTCTGTCACGTAGATGTCTTCCGATGACATTTTGCTATATTGGAATAAATTCACTGATTTTTATCTCAAATTGATTTCCATATGAAGTAAAAAAAAATGCTTAACACTTATCTCCTCAATGTTGCATTGAGTCAATACCGTAGGCTACGGGGATATAAATTGCACTTGTTAGAGTGCTTAATGGTAGTGCAGAATATATTGCAAGCTGGTATCCTTGTGACCATAGAGTACCAATAATTCCTCTTTTACAAAAATACACATGAACATCTTACTTTTTTTATATGTAAAGTTAATGGCTTTTTGAGTGGTCAGTTTTTGTTATACAGCTGATTTGAATTGCACAGTAGTAGGGGATTTAAACCCAGTGGAGCAAGAGTTACTAATACTCAAGAGTGGATACGTGAGCAGTACTGATATCATCTTGTATCATTATGTAAATATGTACAAATGGGCATTTTAAGCTCAGCATTGTATTGGGATAAGCCCTACCTTATTGACATGATACACAAGGGATGCCACTCAATGCTATTCAAAAGTCTGAAAATGATTTTTTTAATTTGCCCATTCTTTTGTACAGAGAAAAATTGACAAAAAAGTAGGAATTCAAACAAAACACTGAAAAGTGGCATCCCTGTAAACAATGGTCTGTATTCACAAAGGAGTTTTAACTAAGACCAGAGATTTAAGTGTGGGAGGCAATAAGTTTTGAAAAAAAGTTTTCAAACTGTGAATTTTAGAGTTTAAGACTCCTTTGATTCAACATAAAATATGAGTTTAGGTGAATTGATTCAATTTAAATGCAATAATATCTACTTTATCTGATCAAAAATAACATGGGCTATATTTTCAATTATGACACAAGCAACTCTCCTTATTAAGACACAGGTCTTAAAGGTAAATGGGATGATGGGGGTAGTCCTCAACTTCGGGTAAAATTATTCTAGAATAAGTTAACTATGCAAGAATTCTACTGTGAAAATTTTGTAGTCAAAAGTTGACTCATTTTAATATAACTTCCATCAAAATGTGACAGAAAAAAATTCTTGTGTAACTTTCTACGGGATTAATTTCTCTTGAGGCACAAGAGAAATAAAGTGCTGGTACGTTCACGCTTGATTCTCCTTAAGTAACCAAATTCAAGATAAAAACTTTCAGCCAGGAGATACACTCCAGATAGTGCATATCGTAGACTGACATCTTTCACCCAGTTTGGTTTGAGAGGCATTTTTTTTATTTCTCCCAATTATATCACTGCCCTTTTGGTGATCAAGTTAAAACTCCTTTGTTAATACAAACCAATAAGTTACCAGCTGTGAAGTCAAACGACTCTGCTTAAGTTGAGTCAAGTCAAGTTGATCCAAGTCATTAAGTTGAGTCAAGTCAAATATTTTGAGTCTGTAGGCAAATAGAGTCAGTCTAGACACGAGTATAGTTACATCACATTTATGTCACAAGTTCAGACTAAGATGTCAGTGTCAAAAGTGACGAACGACGGACCCAACAATGACTCTGAATGTCTTATAAAACACACACCAAGGCCAGATCACAGTAGCCATTTTAATTTTTCCACCCCCACACCACACTTCTCCCTATTTCTGTATTCCTCACACTACAGCTGTCATCTAACCCCGTCTAGTATCCAAACAAGCTGCATCATGGCTGTTTTCATGTATCAAGACAATATTCTGTGTGCCTTACAAAGTCTGAATGTTTTGAGATGGGGAACTCCCTCAAGCAACGTGGACACTGCAGAAGCTCGTCCTCGGGATACGACTTTTGACCTCCGTCTGGATAGTCCTCTCCCGTTGGTGGTGATGAAGATGATTGGGGCGGGGAGACCGGTGGTGAAAACGATGATTGAGGTCGACCGTCATGCTGGACATCACGTGGTAATGTAGGGAAATCCCCCAAAGATTCAGCAGGTGGTGGGCCATGTGGAGTCAACTCGATTCTCTCCTACAGTGATGTACATGAGATCATTAACTAACAACATCATTTCTCTCCTACAGTGACATGAGATTAATACTTAAACTTACAACATCAACATCAAACTGTGATATAAAGATTACATATGAGCTCATGAATAGTTTGGGTCTGTAGAAACAGTGGTGGAAGTGGGTTGAGATGGATGGGTCATTCATTGAGAAGGGAAGATGATGAGCTTAAGAAAAGAGCATGGATTCTGAAAGAGGATGGCATAAGGGAAAGGGAAAGACCAAGGATGACATGGAAGGAAAAGGTGAGGAGGGAGAGTGGGAGGGTTGGGCAAAAAGATGATGCTCAAGACAAAATAAAGAGGAGGGAAGGAGTGTCATCATGGCACAAAATTCAGTGACCCTCGTTAAGAGGGAAGATGTTGATTTGAATATACAAGGATGATGATGAACATTTTATGTCTTCATCATTTGCTGTACACAGTATTCCCAGACAAAAAAAATTCTTATTAACCTTTAACTGACTTGGCTTATAGTGCTATCCCTAAAATAGCCATAATGAGCCCACCCAACCCCTTCCCCCACGTAAATATTTACTTATAAAGCAATGGTCTATTAACCACGTAAAAGTGTAAGAACTGTTCTCAAACTTAAAAATTGTATAGGCTACATTATTGACATTAAACTAAATTGACAATACCTTAATTTTGATGCAGCAATACAATTAGACATTTCATCTATCATGCATTTTCATTACAAAATGTTGTCTAAAATTTGAAGGGTTGTAAATACGTCAAACTGATATGGTCTCATGACTGAATTAAATAATGAAATATATATTATAAATAAATAAATAGATAAATAAATAAATAAATGAATAAATAAATAAATAAATAAATAAAATAAATAAATAAACAAATAGATAAATAAATTTGCTGAACTTACTCTCATTGGATGTCTGTCCTGGTAGCGAAACATGGCATTTTGTCGCAGTTCTCTCTGTTTGATTTCACGGTTTTCTCTCTCAGCTCGTTCAAGCTGTTTAATAACAAAATGGGAACAAAACATTGTCAACATATACGTCAGTATCACCAAACTGGCAAAATGTATATACATTAAAACTTAAATGAGGTGTCATTGACAGGCTTGTAAAGAAGCCCAGTACATTGCACACACAGGGACCACTTTCCAAATAAACATTGGATAAACAATAGTTATATTGAATACTGCCTCTCTTCCATAAAGTACAGTATAAATGTACCAGTATAATTAAGTGAAGAAATTATACACTCTGTAAAGACTTTTTTGGCAAGAAAACATTAACAGGTATATAATCTCTTCACGGTCAACCACATGAAACTTGTGTCGTCTCTCATTGAACAATAATGCTATACAGCAGCAAGCCAAAAGGTTTATGGGTACCAGTTACATGTAGTTATTTATGTCAAAGTTAAACAACATGATTAGGGGTAGTCCTTGGCTTGGGGTGAAACTATTCTAGAATCAAGTAAACTGTGCAAGGATTCTACTGTGAAAATGTTGCAGTCAAAAGTTGACTCATTCTAACATAACTTCGATCAGTATGCCTTGTGACAGACAAATCTATTGTGTAGCTTTTTACAGGATCTATTTCTATCAGGGCTCAAGAGAAACAAAATGCTGGTATTTAAATGCTTGATTCGGCTGAAGTAAACAAATTCAAGATAAATCCTCCCAGCCAGCAGACACATGTACACTCCAGTTGGTGTATCCATCGGTAATATTTCTACCAGTTTGGTTCGAGATGCATTTTTTATTTCTCCCAATGATGTCATTGTTGTTTAAAGGCAAGGTCCACCTTAAAGACACTATATAACACTGTGGAAGACCCGTCTGAAAAATTGTCGAACTTTGCTATCTGACATATCTGACAGTGTTTGAATGGACAAATAAACACCCTAGAACACAAAAGTTTGGACAGTTATGCTGTCACTAGTACAATATGTGCAGATACAAATTGGCACATTAATTTTATATCGGGCGATAGGAAATTCTGCATTACAGCAGTCTATGGAGAAAAGCTGAAATGGTCTCTCAATGATTTTCACTTTTTTGAAGCACTTAATGATTGTTTTACACTGCAATTTTTTCAGGGCTTCATTTTAGACTGTATCAAAGAAACTAGTAGCATGGGGAATCATGTAGCTCAGATTTTTTAAACTGGAAACATTGTTATACAGTGCCTTTAACAACAAGTTGGTTTTGATAAAAGCAGAACAACAAGAGAAACTTATTAATGAAAGTTTGGCGAAAATCCACCAAAGAACAGCGAAGTTATGAAGTTTCAAAGTTTTAAATTTGTGATGTCACATGTGAGCAGCTCCCCTATTGTCATGTAATAAAATATCCAAAAAGTGCCATTTTCTCAGAAAACTGAAAACGATATTACCTGTGCATTCACTATATAATTAGAAACATTATTTCATACATGCTTCTATGAAAAAACCCATTCAATTATCATGAACCAATAAAAAGTGGCAATTTATTGAAGATCAAACAACATATGGGGAACTGCTCGTATATGACGTCACAAAATTGAAACTTTGAAAGTTCATAACTCCGCTATTCTTTGATGGATTTTCGCCAAACTTTCATTAATTTGTTTCCCTCATTGTTGTGCCTTTATTAAAAACAACTGGATGTGCAGGTGGACCTTGCCTTTAAGATATGTTTTATAACTCCAAAATTACATCACAGATTTTTGAAAAGCAGACTTACGCCTGGTGAACATCTCAATAATATATCACATCAGTGCATCTGATCGTTTGATATAGTAAATACATGTACAATATCTGATATTGGATAAACCTTATAATATCCACATCAATTAAGCACTAATCTATTACCTTAACTTTCATGTCTTTGATCAGTTCAGCTAGCTCTGCATATGCCCGCTTTTGTCGAGTGTTATCCTTTTCAAGCTTCTCCTTCTCCGCATGCTCTCTTTGAAAATCCTCCCTGAATTGCTTGAACTGAAGGTGAATGAGTAGAATCGAGATAGAGTACAGTATAAGTACACTTATTTAATTATATTAATTTTATTATTTAATATATTATTACTTACAAACTCTTGATCTTGGGCTTTGCATTCACCAGTGGTTTGTTGAAACTAATGAATCTAGACGAACATTCCAAATTTTGTAATGCATTTACATGTATGATTGTGAGAGTACACACACATTTGCAGATGCGATTGTGAAGTAGTTGTACTACATTAAAACATGTACAATTTGGTATTAAATATTTGTTCCTCGAGTGAAAATTTGCAAATCAAATTTGAGGTAGAATTATTCTCTAAATTATGAAACATTTACCAGTACATACAATTTCGCTTATGGCTTATAACTTTCATCCTGAAACTGATTTCTTTCATTTTTCCCCAAGAACACCAACTCCATACTATAGTAAGAATTTGTAAAAAAATAAAAAAATAAAAAAATTGATAAGTTATTATTCTCACTACATCCATGTGAGCCCTTTTGACAGCTTGCAATTTTATCACGGATGTAATTCCTTAAACCCAGCATATTATATACACCCCACCAATCAATTGTTTGCTTGCTTGCTAGGTGCCTTGTATTCCAGATATTGGTGATCAAAGTTTACTACCTACCTCTATCTTCAGTCATGTGTATTGTCCTCTTACTCCTGATATCAGTCAGCCCAATGAACCTATCCATGTACCTTATACGTTGTTCCTCTTAGCTTCTCTTCCCCTCAATCTTTCCTGTCAGTATCCTGTTTTCTGTACCCTCTCTTCTTATAATATGCTCCAAAACCTGAAGTTCTCTTTTCCTTATTTTACGTGGGGATCTATCAACACAAAAGCCCTTTCAAGTGTTTCTTCATTTGATTCTCTGTCAGTCCAACGCAGGGGCGACGCCAGGGTAAAATCAAAGGGAAGGCAAAAACCAATGGGAGGGAGCAAAAATGTCAAAGAGGTCAAAATTTCATGAAAACCCGGGGGAGTGGGATGGCCATCTCCTGTGACGCTGCCACTGGTCCAACGCATCTTCAGCATTCTTCTCAAAAAACACATTCCTGCCGCTTGAATTCTGCTGTCTAAGGATTTATCAACTACTGTATACGCTGAATATTTCGCGGTGGTTTTATTTTCGTGAATTTTGCGACTTAATGAACGCGAAAATTTTCACTTCCTGATATTCCTGTACAAAGTTAATGCAAATGCAATCAAATCGCGAAAATATACTCTCACGAATTCGTTGTCTTGGAGCAAAATCATGAAAATATATGTACGCGAAATATACGGCATATACAGTAATCAACATCTGCCTCTAACCTGCTGCTCAGCAAACTCCATGTCCAAGTTTCCTTCTTGTGTCTGAGATTCCTTCAGCTTCTGTTCCAGATCGATGACCGTCTTCTGCAACTTCCTGATCTTTTCGTCCCTGTCAGCTTTCATGGTGTTCTCCACGCGGAGATGTCGGTGGCGCTCTTCACTCTCCTGTAAGTGGTTTCGCAGCCTGTTCACCGTGTCCTCATAGTCCTTGATCTGAATTTCCTGGACCTGCTCCAAGTGATAAGAAACATGTTTTTATCTTATCAGGAAAAATTGAGCATGAACAAGTTTAATGTCCTGTTTTTATACAGAATACTAGTCTGGATAGGAACTCATGAGGTCAAGGTTTTTTCCCATGTGCCAAAATTTGAAAATGGTAGTATTCTGGTTCCTGATACAGTCAGATTAGATGAATCTGAACGTTCTTAAATAATTTCCTGAATCCTAATAAATTTGCCGTCTCAAGAGAATGTCTGCAATTGCATAACTACTTTGATAATGAATACATCTACAGGTATGTATGTTATTAAGACATTGCATACTTAAGGTGCTGTTGGACTAAGATGTTGTATTGTTCTAGAACATGACTTCAAAATCCCCCCTCATGTAAACCAAATCAATTATAAATAAGGTAACATCCATTTAAATAATAACACCCTATTTTGTATTCATTTTTAATCCATGACACCCTTTATGTCTCTGTTACAATGATGGAGGGAACTACCTTCTGTCCATCTATCCAAGAAAATATACTCTCCAAATAATTTTTCCCCAAGACTTCACGATGCAATCACCAAATTAATACCACAAATGCGTACTGTATCTCCAGGATAAACATGCACACCAAGGCCCCATCATGTCAATGGAGGGACACAGAAATGTCAGTGAAAGTCAAAGGTTATGTGAAAGTCAAAGGTTATGAATGAACTTTCTGTAAGACATCTCTTCAAACATTATACCCTCAATTACAACTGCCCAGAGCATTGAGGTACAACGTTCTCTCAATTCAAACTATGGATGCTCTCATCAATGCTCTGGGCCAGGTATGAAATTGATAACTACTCAAACATCTGTGGTTTGGTCCAGGATTAGGGTCATGACCTGGACAGAAGAATGACCCCACACTCACCTTGTTCTCATTCTCCCTCCTGGTGTTTACTTTAGCTAGGTCTTGGATGTGCTTCTCTTGCTTCACGTTGTACTTCTGCCATCTCTTGTTCATCCGGATGACCTCCTTGAGTTGTCCGGCCAGCTGGCCCTTCTCTCTGTCCAGTTGCTCTATCTGCCTCTTGGAGATTTCTAACTGATCCTCAAGGCTGACACTAGTGTTGGACATGGCTGGTGTTGTCTAATCAACAAAACGAGAGAAAGGAAACGCTTTTCATGAATTTCTGAAAGGTGTTGTAAATCATCATACAATAGTAAAGGAATATTGACTGTTGAGAGGGGTATGGTTGATATCATAGGCCCAAGGTGATGGCTGTCCAACTGCTCTATCTGCCTCTTGGGGATTTCAAACAATCCTCAAGGCTGACACTGGTGTTGGACATGGCCTGTGATGTCTAAGCGGGAGAAAGGATACACTTTTCATGAAATTCTGAGAGGTGTTGCACATCATCACACAATATTGACTGCCATAAGGTGCACTGTTGACATTGTAGGTCCATAGTGATTGCTGTCTAGCTGCTCTATCTGAGTCTTGGTGATTTAAAACTGATAGGGTACTCAAGGCTGACACTAATATTAGACATGGCTGATGTTGTCTAAACATAGGAGAAGGGAGACGATCTTCATAAAATTCTGAAAGGTGGTTATATCATCATGTAATAGTAAAGGAATATTGACTGCTAAGAAGGGCATGGTTGAAATTATAGGTCAAAATTGATCGTTGTTCAGTTGATCTATCTACCTCTTAGTAATTTTCAACTGATCCTCAAGGCTGACATTAGTGTTGGACATGGCTGGTGTTTTCTAATGAACAAAACAGGAGAAAGGGAACACTTTTCATGAATTTCTGGAAGTTGTTGTAAATCATCATGCAATAGTAAAGGAATATTGACTGTTGACAGGGGTATGGTTGACATCATTTACCCACGATGAATACTGTCTAACTGCTCTATCTGCCTCTTGAGGATTTCCAACTGATCCTCAAGGTTGACAGTGGTGTTGGACATGGTGGGTGATGTCTAAATGGGACAAACGATACACTTTTCATGAAATATTGAAAGATGGTCAAATCATCATGTAATAGTAAAGGAATATTGACTGCTATGAGGGGCACGGTTGACATTGTAGGCCCATGATGAATACTGGCCAGCTGCTCTATCTGCCTCTTGGGGATCTCTAACTAGAGGCCTCATTGTTTGATATTTCAGGGCAAGGCCACTTTACTATAGGGCACATTCCTATATTAACAGCACAAATGGGGAAAATCAAAAAGGGCACAAAAATCTTCCAAGGCCAATGTCAAGGGCGTCAAGGCCAGTCACTGAGGCATTCATGGCCAGGGCCTTCAATGGCCTTCGATTAATTTAAGCTCTCAATTGATCCTCAAGACTGACACTGGTATTGGACATGGATGATGTCATCTAAACATCTAGGAGAAAGGAAACACTTTTGTTAAATTTCTGAAAGATGGTCAAATCATCATGCAATATTTAGTCAGGGCTCGACACTAGCACTTGCTCGCTTGCCCGGGGCAAGTAAAATTGCATGTCGGGCAAGTAAAAACTCAAAATGATAAGATTTACTTGCCCCATTGGGCAAGTAAAATTTTGATCATGGAATGAGCAAACCATAACCTAAAACTTAAGAAACACAAACAAATATGTCTTAAACTTTGTATCTAATTAATTTACTAAAGTTCATTATTTTGTTCTTTGTATGAGTCGTAAGATTCATAAATCACACCTACATGTATGGCAACCTCAAAATTGAAATAAGCATCCAATGCTATAAAAAGACTTTATTGGTTAAAATCAGGGGGAATAATTTTTAAAGCTTTTGATTATCATTTACTTTCGGGCAAGTAAATTTTTCATTCGGGCAAGTAAAAATCTGAAAGTGATAATTTCACTTGCCCGAATGGGCAAGTAGGAAAAAATGCTAGTGTGGAGCCCTGATTTAGTAAAGGAATATTGACTGCTTATGAGGGGCAAGGTGACATCATGGGCTCAAGGGAATGCTGCCCAGTTGCTCTATCTGCCTCTTGGGGATTTCAAACTGATCCTCAAGCCTGACACTAGAGTTGGACATGGCTGATGATTCTAAACATAGGAGAAAGGAAACACATTTCATGAATTTCTGAAATCATGTTATATTTAAGAAATATTGACTGCTACGAGGGGCATGGTTGACATTGTAAGCCCAAGGTGATTGCTGTCTACCTGCTCTATCTGCCTCGTGGTGATTTCTAACTGGTCCTTCACAATGACACATGTATTAGCCATATTGCCAGAAAAATTATCTAGTCCAGATGACCAAATGCTTGTTTTTGTGATTATTTCATTAATGATGTCGACACGAATGGGATGGGAATTTACATGGAATTTCATGAAACTAAAGATTATTTCCTACTAGGAAATCCAGACTATGACAAAATATTTATCAGCGTGATGTACGTAACTCCCGGATCAAAGTTTTTGGAAACAATTCAAGCAGGATCAATGTTGATTAATTGACACAGCGGTCGGTTACTACATGAACGGTCATTGGCCCCGGGTTGGTGGGTTTCATACTCCATTCAAGTATTTACAAAGTAATGAAGGAACTAAACATCATAATTGTAAAAAGAGGATATAAAATATCAGGAGATATTAATAAGGAACTTAAGCACTCCTGAGGGAGTAGTTTCAGTGTCTGACTGGAGTCACACTGACACTGCCCCTTAGGTAGTAGTGGGTTTTCCCCACATGTCGCAAATTTATGTATTATAAACAAAGATGGACTTGGTACACCTGTGAGTAAACATGTTTGAACGTTGAACCCAAACTCACAAAATGGCTACAGGTCTTCTTGTTTCTACCATTATTTGATGATAGGAGGAGTAAGTACGAAGGCATCCCATAAAATGACTAACATAAATGCATGGTTACCAACCATATGTACGAACAATTTGACAACACAACAGAAGCTGTAGTATACTGTACACTTCTGTCACTTCACTTCCTCGGATACCAGGATTTAAGTGTACAATAAAGACCCCACCCTATAAAACGTGGTAGTTGTGGTGGTGATGGTGGGGGAGGGATTAAATGTAAATGACATGATTGGGGGTAGTGATCAACTTGGGGTAAAAACTACGCTAGAATCACATAAACTATGCAGGGATTCTACTGTGAAAATTTTGTAGTCAAAAGTTGACTTATTTTAAAATAATGTCAATCAGTATGCCTTGTAACAGACAAATTGGTACATGTATGTGTAGCCTTCTATGGGAATTAAATCTATCGTGCCCAGATAAAATGAAACTGCAGGCCTGTTCATGCTTGATTCTCCTTAAATGCAGGGGATCTCTTTTGCATGCAAAATTAACATTGTGTAAATACAATTGCATTTAGAAGAAAATGCCATCTGGGAACCTTTAGCAAAATGTACTAATGTAGGAACTAGAAACTCAGTTTTGGGCTGAATTACAGTGACATTAGACTCAGATTTGAATTTTTTCTCGCCGAGAAAACAATTCCTACTATAGAACGTACATTAAGGCTGTTGTTTTTCTTTTGCCTTTTTCAAATTCTAGGCAATCAACTGACCCCAGATTTCACAGACATGCCCTTCACAATAGCCTAAGGCAAGGCTCGACACTAGCGGTGGCCGTGGCCGGGGCACCAAAATTGGATTCGGGCCACCACAATTCCAAAATATGGAGTTTTGGAGGCCCAATCAGGCAACTAAAAATTTCAAAGTGTCAACGTGATTTTTGTGATAAAAATTAATGGACTTACCTTGCGTGTCAATTTCCTAAAATCAGCAAGTAAAAATCGGCCGCCGCGCTGCTCATTACAAAACGGAGAACGCAACTACAAAATCGCCTCCGTCGGAAAATTAGTTCGGCGAGACCGCCGATTTCAAAATGATTAATCTAAAAATTCCCCCGCAAAATTTACAGCTAAATATATTCTTATTGCCAGCAGTTAATATAGCCTCGAATTTCCTAAAAAATACCAAATCAGTAAAAGAAATAAATGGTTCATTTTTGCAGAGCAAAGGCTAGCTAAAAATCCGGCAATTTCTTGCGCTAGTAATGTGATTTTCCAAAGATGCAAAATTAGCGGGCCTTGCGAAGCGAAGTCGAATTAGTTATCGAGGCAGTGCCAAGTGCACTTCCAACTAATTCAGGAAGAGAAAGCTTGCATCAAGAAAAGAAAATGAAGATCACCAAAATTTCTTGCAAGAACTTTAAAGATATTGGAAATAATTCAATAAAGAATTACTGCAAGTAGCAGAGAAGTGTGAGCAGAATGTTTAATATGACATTTCTTTAAGTTCTACAAGTTGCATAGATATCGGCAAATTCGCTTCAGTTTAGCTCTTCAGAGAATGCTTAGTCCCACATGTTTTAAATGGTTGTGGTAAAATGGTATTTCAAGCTCAACTTCCGATTTTGGTGGTAAATTTCTACACTTGAAAGTGATAAATTCAACCACAGATATGTCACAGGAGTGTAAGAAATTTATGTTTTCTGAAATTCTAACCTGATTTTTTGGGGGCGTTGGGTCAAAAAGTGGCAAATTTGGAAGCAGCTGGAACACAACTCAATAGGCTACCTAGCCACTGAAATCTAGCCTTGGCTGGCGGCCCAGAGAATGGCCAGTACGGTGTCCTGTTCACTGGCTTGCGCCGGCGTCTGGCTTAGCTAGTCTGTTCTCTTGTGTTCCCTTTATGAAATACTTTGTGTAATTTGAATTTTCAAGTGTTAGAAGGAGTGTTCTTGTCAGGAAATCATCTCAAATGATTTGAATAAGAACCATGTAATATTATGCAATTTGGGGAATGAAATAAACACTGAAATTTACATTATTTTGTCTATTTTCACTTTTTATTTTCAAACATTTTCATTAGTTTATAAAAAATTGTGTGCATTCACATATGAGGATACATTTTGGGATACTCCGTGAAATTGTATTGCCTCCATATGCATAGTATAGGCCTACTCTTGCTGAATCCTTAACATGAGTTATACAAATTCAAACATTGATATTGAACACAATTGACACCATTTGAATGATTACGTAAACATACATCACACACACATTTTTCGGCAAGCAAAACTTTAATGATGAAACTATGACATACAGTGTGTGTTTTTTATTTATTTATTACACTGTACACATGCAAGAAAAAAAAAAAGATTCTCACAACACTTGCTAGGAGACTCCAGATCATTCCCAATCATGAAATATTTGTGAGAATCTAGGATTCTCAAGGATTCCTTTTGCGAGAATCTTAAAAATATCCACCGTCTGACCACAAATTTTAGGCTTGAGAGCCATTTTTCTACTAAACTATCATGCAAGAGTAAATGTACAAATTTTTCATGTTTTTCTTTGTTTTTGGGGCCACCAAATTTCAATTTCGGGCCACCAAAAATTGAATTTTAAGGTTTTAGTGCCCGCCCCGGCCACTAAAAAAAAAGTTTAGTGTGGAGCCCTGCCTAAGGGCATGGGTTATCTTTTCCTGGTCTGCGCGGGATGTTTGCAAATAGATCACTGCCTTAAGTAAACAAAGTCAAGATCCTTCCAGCCAGGAGATCCACTCCAGCTGGTGTACTATTTTGGTTAATCTTTCAACCAGTTTGGTTCTAAAGGCATTTTTTATTTCTCGCAATCATGTTCACTGAGCTATAATAACTAGTATTGCAAACCACTAGGTAATACATTACAGCATAGACATCACCTTTAACATAACCAAGTAGTAACTACATTTGTGACGTACACCTACACCCAACACAAAACACACACATATTGACATATATGTACAACACTACCATATGCATAAGTGCCACAGTACACTTCACATACAGCAAATGAAACCACACACACACACACACACACACACACACACACACACACAGCACACACACACACACACACACACACACACACACTCATACACACAAACACACACACACTACACACACACACACCACAACACACACACACTCACACACAACACACACACAACACACACACACACACATACAAGAACATGATAGTACTTCTTGGAAAGGAAGAATTATCAAACAATAATAATTAGATACTTACAGATCCTGTTTCCTTTCTTGACGAGGATCTTTCTTTTACATACCACATATACTCACATCATCGCAAACAGGAAATGGTTTTGAAAACCAAAGGAGCGCGTTTTGTAACTGTCATATCATTCACAGTCAGCTCCTGGAGGCCAATAAAGGCACTCAGTCATCTCCTACCCTATATACCCTATTGTACCTGTGTGTAGTTATGCATTGCCAATACAAAGACTGTGTGTGTAGGCATGGTAAAGGGGAAATTCCCTCATAATATTTCAACATCAAATGCTAGATTTCCCATGAGATAGTCAATCACCTAGAATGATCCATACATGTATTTACTAGGTATGTATGTATATGTTTGCACAATATTAACTTGCCACAACATATTTAATATATTGTTTACTAGTTATAAACACTAAGATGCTATCAGAGTATCTTGGCAAATAGCAATATTTGTAATACTATCATGCTGCCATTACGTTTGTGTCATTCCATTGCACCAAATCATATGGGCATTGAGAAAATAAACCTCTTTTCTCATAATTATACTGTAGGTGCCACACCCTATCCCACACTGAGCCTGCAATGAATCCCCAGTTTCTATCCCAAGTCCCCCCCCCTCCCC
>JZLH01S0245159.1:2306-18399 GCA_001188425.1 Eucidaris tribuloides
ACCAGATAGTTGCATGTTACAAGAAGCCAGTTTGCATTTTATCATATTCATTAATTTAAAAACATCGATCAATGTCAGTGTAAAAGTGAAGTACAAAGTCATAGGTGTGAGGGGACATTACCGAAAGTATGACATGAGGGGGGTTTACCGGCACTATAATCATTGATAAAATCAGAATGACTGTATCAGTTTGACAAAGAAGTTGGAATCAGAAGTAAAAATTAATATTCTTAATAAATTTCTTGACCCTCAAAACCTAGGATATGACAAAAATAGTTAAAATTGGTTGCAGAATGGCGAAGTTACAAAAACACTTGGTACACATTTTGTTTCGCATTACAGATACAAATGCATATCACACGAGACATCGTGGGGGGGGGGCTCCCAGACCCTCGCCCTCTCTCTGCAGAGTTAGGGTTCAACTGCTCCCTAAGGTCAATATTATCATTATAAATGAATTCTTTGTCCAAGAAAACCCAGGAAAGGCCACAAAAAAGTTTGAAATTGGTTGCAAAATGGTGAAGTTACATGTTTGAAAATAACCGCTGCAGAATGATGATTTTCACCCCCCCCCCCCCCCCCGACGACTCTCAAACCTAAATCAGTTTTTGGGTGGCACTTTCTCATTTTTTGACAGATTTTCACAAAATTGGTGTCAAAATGCTTAGGAGATCAAATTACATCAAATAAGCACGAGCCTAAATTGATTTGAAACATCACCATTTTTACACCCTTGTATAGCCTACCCCTAATAAGAGGTAAAGTTTGAAATATAATATTGAATTAAAATTAAGTATGCTCATAGATTTCATAAGAGTGTGAAATATGAAGTCAGTGTGAAGTCTTTGTTATAAAGTTGAAGAATTGACCATCGTGACCCCTGAATTGGCAGCCATCTTGGATTTTACTCTCAAGACTACGTCAATCATCAAATTGACATCGGATTTGTATTTGTCGACCCCCAAATCAAATTTTGAGCAACACAGTAGGCCAAACCACTGAAACTGTATTTGTAAAAATGGCCGCCGCCGGCCATTTTGGATTTTGAGTAACTATAATGCCCGTAAACGGTATCCGGTTTAGTAATAAGGCTTATTTTTTTTAATATTTTAAGTGCCCATCACTCAACTCAGTGTAATTAGAGCTTTCTTTTGAGCCCAGTATGAAGTCTATACGATGATGTTGAAAATTTGACCTTTCGTGACCCCAAACTGGCAGCCATCTTGAATTTCAAGGGCAAGTCGAAGTCAAATCATCAAATTGACATCGGATTTGAATTTCTTGGCCAGCCAAACCCCAGAATCCATATTTTGAGCAGCACAGTAGGCCAAACCACTGAAAAATGACAAAATCCAAAATGGCCGCCGGCAGCCTATTTTGGATTTTGGCCCTCCTGAATTCCGCCCACACTTTTGCAAGAGGCACCTCCGCTAAATTTTTTATTTAGACCTCAAGGAAGACAAATCCACTGAGAAACGGACCTTCGCGATCCACGGTCACGGAAGTCCTCCAGATGACCCAACTATTGGCGCGATATTCGGGCTTCAGCTACTCGGTGAAAATAAGACTAAATAATTCGGCTAGTATCTAGACTAGGAAGCGGGGTGCTGAGGGTGTTGCAGTATATCCCCAGCCTTTGGTACAGATGTCATAACACTCCACAGAAAAATTAATACTGTATAAGGAATCTTCCAATGACCCCTGGGAGCAGGGGTGCTGGGAATACTACACCCCCCCCCCCGGCAAAGAAAAATCGTTGGACGGCACCCGATAACCATTTTTTTTTTATTGTACTGGGTGCTACAACATCAGTGCGGCTGCTGTGGTACACCATCGCCTTTGGCTCCCGAGACCTGATTAAGAAAGGGAACTGTAATCCAAAAATAACATGGATTGATTGTCACGCAACCCACTGTTGAAAACTTAACAGACATTTTGGACAAAACTGGATAATACTTCCAAGAGATATAATTTTTCAAAAACTTGATTAAATTTTATGAAAACTTTACCCTTATGAGTTGGCAACTGTGTAATGTCATTGCTTCAATACTCTCCATTGATTTTATACGCAGGTGTTCACAACTTTACATTTTAACTTTTCTTTTAAACAGGTTAAGCCGTTGGTCCAATTCATTTAAAAATGGGTGCATACCTATATTCACTCAAATTTACTTGATTAACAAGCACAGAGAATTTTTCTTTTTCATGAAAAACGTATTTTTGCACATTTTTGTGTACAAACAAAAAATGAGGAGGATGCAGTCATGACATCACACGGTTGCCAACTCGTGAGGATAGAGTGACAATATCATGAAATTCAATCAAAATGTTGAAAAATGATTTCTCTTTAATGGATAATCCATTTTTTGCCCAGATTTTCTTTGTTGTGCTCCCGAAACTGTTTTGCATTTAATGAAACCATTTTACTTTCTGAGTACCATTTAAATATTATCACTCAGACCCTTTGGAACGATTCTGTTTATAAAAGTGCCGAGTTTCCCCCGCCAGTTTGCGGGGCCATGTCTACTCTGGAACTAAAAACAGGTCCTCGAATTAAAAAAGAATGTGTTTTATGGTGCAAAAAAAAAAACTTAGAAGAGGAAACAAACAATGATCATCGTGTCCTAAAATCTGTTTTGAATGGTCTAAATCAATTGTAAGACAAACAAATGAAATGATGATTTTAAAAAAAAAAAAAAGGTCTTCTGGTCCCAGGTCAACGACGCAGACTTTTTCCAAATAGAAACAGTGGCGTAGAAAAGTTTGATGGTGTCAATAACTATGTTGCTGTATATAGACTAGTAAACGCCTGTTTTAGCCTACAATACAGGAATGAAAAGTGCTAGTTCATAATGATATATTGATTGGTGTTATCTATAGGTAGCATGATCCGAAAATTGAGGTTTTCTCGTGAAAACCAATTTAAAGATAAAACAATTAAGAAATAGCGATGAAAACAAGTCCCCTGATCCCAGATCAACGACGTACCGTATGCTATTTTGTATCTTTTTATTTTTTGGTAATAGGAATAATGGTCCATAGATATCTAATCGTGTTATTATATTATCTGCATAAAGGAGAATGTTCAACATCTGTCTTTTCCTACAATATTTATGGAATGAAAAGTGCTATTTCACATTTAAATATTGATTTATGCTATCCATGTGCAGCAGGCTAAGAAAATTGGGTGTCATGTTTGGAGCAAATCAATTTCAAGATAAGATATGTGAATATATAATGATAATAATTGTCGGCTTTTTATACATTCGATGCCATCAAAAGTTCATCAAAAGAGTCTCTCCAATCAACATAACTAAGTTTTTGATCAAACATTATTCATCATCCAACAAACAAGATGGTGTCTGAACAGACACCATCTTGTTTGAACAGTCCTAAGAATACGAAATCTTGGAAAGTTAGGCTGCCTCCCTCAAGATATGGTAACACAATTGTCTGCTGGGAAAATATAGTCATGATAAAACCTGATACTCGTAGATTTCCCCTTTTATAAAGCACTAAATCATCGTTTTGGGGTTCATTTTTGGCAAGGCTTCATTTGTGGATCTTATCAGAGCTACGCAAAGCATGAACATTTACGTATAGCTCAGTTTCTTTTAACTATACATGTACATTATTCATTGATGCCTTTAAGTATTTCTGATATAGCAGTTCTGTGACCATATAATTCCATGATGAAAACGAAACTGTTCATAATTGTGTTCATCATCAGAAAGATGCCATTCAAAACAGTGTTGAATTTGTTAATGTTAATAAGGCGTCATTTTACTCAACCGAAAGCGGAAACAGCATCCGGTTCAAAAGGGTATGGTGACATTCTTTTCGTATTCATACAGCTCATTGTATCATGAGTGTTTAATGACCACGTTTATATCACTGTCTTACCTGTATGATATTCAGATATCCCCATAACCCAAAGATGATGTCGATAATGTAAATAAAATGCTGCATGATAAAATTTTAATCTTATCTTTTGCCTTTGGATGTGGTTTGTTCTTTTTCCCCACGTACCAGTCTCAACAAGTCACTTCTAGTATGCCCGCCTGGGATATCCGGAGCCGGGGCGCATTTTGGGCGACGTGACAAGACGTAGTTGATTACTTTTTGTCACCCCGGATGTGATATGAATTTCAAGTTTTTTATTTGCATTATGATCTAATGAATTTGATGACATTGACGTACTGTACGTATGCAAACATGTCAATGACTAAAAAAAAATCTCCATTAAAGGGTGCAGTACACTGGCGGAGAGAACTGCCAGGAACGGAGATGGGTGGGGCACATTCAGTGCCAGATGCATTTTCAATTACAAACCTAATTTAAATTTTGGAGCTTCATTCAAGAAAAAAATGATATCTGAGCTCCATAGTACTAATTGAATGAACAAATTAACACACAAGACTACAAAACTTTGAAAACTATGCTCCCGCTGGCAAAATGATATGGACAAACATCGCATCTGACTTATGCAATACAACACTTAGTACTCATATATTTTCACTGTTTTAAATACTAATATTAATGATGTTATGAAGTACAGTTTTCAGGGCTTCATTTGGGACCTTATCAGACACATAATAGCATGATGGATTTATTTACTTGAGATACTTTAAACTGGGAAACTTCTTAAATTTTTCCTTTGAATAAATCTTTATTTTATACAATGATTATACCCTAATAACACGTTCTATTGTAAAAATGATGTGCGTAATAAGCAGAACATAATGTGTGTGGTATGCGTCGGTGCGCGCGCGCGTGAATGTGTGTGTGTGTGTGTGTGTGTGTGTGTGTGTGTGTGTGTGTGTGTGTGTGTGTGTGTGTGTGTGTGTGTGTGTGTGTGTGTGTGTGTGTGTGTGTGTGTGTGTGTGTGTGTGTGTGTGTGTGTGTGTGTGTGTGTGTGTGTGTGTGTGTGTGTGTGTGTGCACGCGCGCGCGTGTCAGGGGAATACGTACCGTAGGGAATATAGGCCGGGCAGTATAAGCCGCACGCCCAAATGTCTATCATTCACAATTTGGAATAAAATGACAGTTCTTTTTATTAAAAAAATGATAACAAACATTCAAGCAGTGATTGCCTGAAATTGACGCCTACCTCTGCCTAACCCTCAATGTCACAACTAAAGAGGCGAAACGGGAGTTTACTATAATAAAAAAATGTAATGATATATAAATCATTTTTTATCTTTTATTTTGCAGTAATATAAAAGGTACAGTGCATACAAATAAAGGAGCATCGGGTCCCTTTTAAACTTTGGATTGTAAGATAAAAAACCAACATGATAACAAGCAGGATATGCAAACATACATCAGTATCAACAGCTATATTGGGTACAAAATCGCAAAACATAATGGTACAACAAAGGAACAGTTATAATTATGTGCATAAGTTATTTGAGAGTTTTAGGTATAATAATTACCGTGGAGGGTGTTAAGAATGCCAAGTGTAATAACCATAACTGAATAAAATTTTGTTTATGAATTATAATTACCTTCAATTCAATACTGAAATAAGATATGTTCAATATCAGGAATTGCACTCTCAACCCTCCTCAGTAATTTGTAGAGGATACAAAAAAGAGATCATTGATGTGTCAAAACGATATATTCTTTTCTATTGTTGGTCTATTATGTTGCACCATAACTGCAGTCGTATTTTATGTATACATTTCTAGGGAATTCACAGACAAAAGTCAATATCATACTGGTTTCTCCATTTTATCCGGTTTTGCTTATGTACTACATTTCAACATCCTGGACTTTTGCAGACTAGCTGACTTCCGGCCTGACTCAGAACGGAAGCAGTGACATTGATTTAATACATCCAATCTGTTTCTGTTGTCTATTTGCTTTTGTTTCATGTGGTTGAACTAGCTCTACCCCGCTCAGGGGCGCAAATCCAGGGGGACAGGGGGAACATGTCCCACCACAATTTGAAGGTGGGGGACACATATCCAAATGTACCCCCCCCCCCCACCGAATTGACATGTGTGCATAACTGTGAGGGATTGTACGAGACATTTTCCCCCACCCCCCCCCCCGAGCGAGTTTTTGGGGGCTGGCGTGACCGGGAAAACTTTGGACCTGGGATTTGGCCGCGGATGAACATGTGATGTCCCCCCCCCCTACCTTTAAAAATGGATTTGCGCCACTGACCCCGCTTATGAGAATGATTCCTTTCTAACAAATATGAATAAAACCCCCGACTCCATCCTATATGTAAAATATAAAGTGAATTAATGTGATTACAAAATCCTGAAAGCAACAAAGATTGGGGTCTGAGCGCAATTATCTGAATGCGCCTCCAACCTTCAATCGTAGACAACTGTATGGGATATATGGAGAATTTATAAAATTCATAACATTTTTGTATAACACTCATATTTTCAATTTCACACGTTCACTTATTAACATTTTCCAACGTATGTCTAACCTTAATTTAAAAAAAAAAATCAAGTTTCATTTGGTTACAAATTGCAGTGAATTTGGAGACAATATAAATCTGAATAGTTAAGCATTCTGTAATATTCCTGTATTGTTACAACATTGGTACCATGAGTCCATTAATCAAAATGATTTCAAAAGAGATCAAATTAGTGCACAAAAAAGTTATATGACATGCCAGTGAATTTCTGAAATGGGCTTTATGGTGATGATAAGTTTTCATCTAATTAATGAGGGAAAGGCAGTGTAGTATTTATGTGGGAGGGCTCGTCCTTGGCACAAAACATACTGAAGTGACAGGTTTGCTAACTTGGGTCATTGTGGACAAACATTTCTTACCTTCTTCATCATTGGACAAAAATTAAATGAGATTTCTGTGTAAATTAGCAAAGAAAATTTATTCCTACACGTTTAAAAAGACAAATATAATGTGCCCTTGTAATAAATATAACTCGGGTGCTTTATGTTCAATTATCAGGTCGTACGAATCATACAGACGCTCTGAAACAAAATTGATCATTTCAAAGCACATAAAAAAGTATATGAAAAATGTAATGAAGTTTTGGCTGAGGTTAAGCACTAATAGCGCCACCTTGTGTTGACAATACGCAATCGATCCCAGCCATCAAACTTTGTTTTATCGTGGACGTCTTGTAGCACTTGCGGCGCGACCGGGGAGCGGGGGGGGACGGGGGACGTGTCCCCCCCCCCCTCGATATTTGAAGCTGAATAATTTTTTTTCCAATTTTTGAAAGCATTTTGATAGATTTTGTATCTGAAACCCGTTCAAAAGGCAAATGTTGACATAAACTTTACTTATGCGGGAGGGGGGGTCAAATTTACACTTTCCACTTTTTAACAATGAAAAAAAATAGTATGACACGCTCCTTTTTTCCCACGCGGGGGTAAAATTATTTCGCCTTCGATGTTCCCGTTCCGCCCCCCCCCCCAACTCGTTACGTGAAATCGCTGCTCATGCTTGCAGGATTCGGATCTCAAGTTAAGGGGTTCAGTGTCAGGCTATTTATAACATGTATAAGAGAGACTCCAAACCTCAGCATCACCCAAAATGGAGATTCTCCCTCATGGACTCTTTGGCAAACTAGAGACTCGATGGAAAGGGTTCCTTGACTTTTTTGGTTAGATTTTTGTTTGGGTTTTTTTGGGGGGGTGGGGTTGAAGTAATTTATTTCTTTATTGACTACAAAATGCATGGGTACATGTATAGCTCAGTGTCCATGCTCAAACGTGTTTCAACTCAGTCACGATACGGGTAAATACAAATCAGATAAGACAACAACACAAATAGAAGCAACGTCAAAAACCAACCATGCCAACAGGAATATTTGACTATTTTTTCTTCATTAATCTGGCGGTATCCTTCAGTGGGAAGTCTCAGTTCTGAGAGGGAGACATAATTTAAGCGGAAGAACGGGTGATCGTGCGACAGCGGCTCCAAGCCGGGAGATCTCTGGGCTAACTGAGAATCGGAGAGTGACGGTCGCTGGGATAATGTTCATGTTTGGGGTTTATGTAAGGATCTAACTGATTAAGGAGTTCCTTTAAAGTAAAAAATAGATAAAATAAAAAATCAAGGGGGTATTGGGTGGAGGATAAAAGTCCGATTCATTGGTTGTGTCTGCAGATTATTCTAAACTCTAAAGGTTTTCAGTTTTTGAAATAAGTTGTAATATTGTATTATTATAAATAATCATCTAGTCACATTTTTATCTTTTATAACTATTTTTGTTTCTACTCTATTTATATTACTATTAACATCAAGGCTTACGTAATGGGTTGGATTTCTCTTTTTGCGGGAATTGCAATCACCCAATTTTATTACAAAACAATTATTCGCGCGTCGACGTATAATGTCGGTCTAAATGAAATGCAACATGGAATATTCCCACCTGCCAACATTTTGTAAATCTAGGGACAAATTCGTAAAGACTGTATAAACTGGTAATCCTAGCACCTGGATTCAATAATATCGTTACGTTAGTCCGGTTGAGGAGTGGATCTTTTCTACTAGCTGGGAAACCAGGATTAAAAAAAAATACCGCTTAAAAACATGAATCTTGCATGCAGCCCCGCCACCCCTACCCCCCTCAAAACATAGACATGAGCATAAATGGTGCTTACGTGCTTTCTAACAAATATTGTTATCAGTGTGGACATTATTTATTGATCATTAACAACATTAAAGCGATAGTAAAAAGATATCGATGAAATTACATTCGATCCTTTCCTAGTTAATATTACTCATTAACATAAAAACGACGATAATAGATTGTATTCTTTCGTTAGTTTCTTCATTGTATTTTATCAGTAACAATATAAAAACGATATCAACAAGATAGTGATAAAATTTATTCGTTCGTTTTTTCCTCTTTGTGTTAATCATTAAGCCAAATGAAAAAGCGATAATGACAAGGTACATGTATTCGTTTGTTTCCTTATTGTTTCGGGGGCATAGAGGTATATTGGGATATCACAATAAAGATAACGCTTTGACTTGAATAGTCGTGAATGTGGTGGCATAACAAAGGACGTATCCTTAATATATTATTGATTTTTTAATATATACATGAATCGTTACTGTAATTATTAACACCGGTGATTGATAATTGACTTCTGGCAATACAATCTGGGATTACTTAAGTTGCAGAATGGTTAGTGGCCGTGCTAGAGGAATCATCTTTTGTGCAACACTGCTTGTCCTGGCTTACGTTACAAATATAGTAGAAGGTGGTGAGTATAGCGTACACGTAGTGGAAGGGCATTGACAAGATTGGGACAAGTAACAAATGTCCCAAGAACCAAACTGGTTGTAACATAATTATACCAGCTGGAGTGTGTCTCCTTGCTGGAAGGATTTGTCTTGAATTTGTTTACTTGTGGAGAAACAGGCATTCACTTACCAGTATTGCATTATTTTGGTGCCCTAGTAGAAATATTTCGTATAGAAAGCTACACAACCAATTCCCCGTCACACCGAGTATTCTGATGGTAATTATTTAAAAAGTAATAAACATTTGGTCATAAAATCCAATTAGCTGAAGCCTTGATTCCAGAGTAGTTTTATCCCAAAGTGAGTACTTCTTCCATCATGTTACTTCCCCTGACCAACCTTGAGTTTACAATATGATGTAAGAAACGTGATGAACTTGTTAAAAAATATATGGGGATCTAAAAAAAAAAATGTGGGCGAGACTGTAAGGGCAATTCTGTACTGTTTATGTTGACGTTTCGACAACATTTCTGCGTTTTTTTGACCACACAGCAAAGAAACGTTGGTTTTGAAATTAACACAACTGAAGACCTGTTGTATTAGAATTACACCCAGGAATTGACCCTATGACACTATAGAGTGTATAAAATAACCCCAAAATCATCGCAAGATACACTCAGAGTAAATTCATCCATTTGAAAATATAGATTAAAACAGAAATAACCTTTTACATTTGTTTTTTTAATGTAGCAGAATAACACGCTCCTACAATAACACAGTTTTCACAATCTCTAAGTGAAATTTAGTTTTCTGAACACAAAATCAACGATTAATATGTTGTATTAATGTACTGCATATATTAAATGAAATGACAATGAACATTTTCTCAAACACTGCCTTTGAGCAGCTACTAATGAAATAAATTTGTACACATACACTGGCACAATCGAACTTTACTGTTAAATAAATTAACATTGTGCAATGGTCTCCATGAGATGATATGGCAATGCATATACTTACACTTGTATTTTATTATTCTTCGTTATTTCTGTCTTCATAATATACTTTAGAGTGCACTGTATCCCCTACCATACGGTGGGAAACAATATACCTCGTATCATGCAGATACTGCATGCACCCTTTTGGATATAAAACTGTAATCAAGAAAAAGACTCAATCTGGGGGCTTTTTCAAACTTAATATATGTATGTTATTCATATATATTTTCATGCGATAGATTGCACGGGACCACCGCCGTCGATAATCCATACGGCGTAATAATATACCCTGTCCAGGATAACTACACTGAGTGGTCTCGGGTGGATCTAAGCTGTGCAGATGGTACAACACCTTCAGGTCCTGACTACACCTACTGTCAGCCAAACTTTAACGGGGATAATTGGAATCCAGACGTGTCTGGATTTCTGTGCTTCGGTAAGTAAAGAGACTTTCTTAGTATTAACCATAGCAGACTTTTAGACAGACGTAAAGATTCATGACGGATTATGAATAAAAATTAATTAGTGTTTTGACAAACGAGAATGAGCGAAAGCGTACTGTACAGTCTGTCTAAAAAAATGTTCCCAAGTATTTTTTTTTATATGAAAGTCACATACAACCTAGTTATATTGGGTATTGTCATAAAGCTAAAAGACTATACATTCCAAAACAATTAATTTCATGTCATTTTATTGTGTCAATCGTGAGATGTATTAATTTTTCTGCAATGATGCAAAATCGCGTCTGTCCCAATATACTGTATGCGCTATACATGCTTGTTCTGCATATTGTTTAACAAAAACCCACTGCGAGTGTGAAAAAGTATTGTGTAATCGTTCAATTTAGCTGAACGAACAGATTTTTCAGGTTGTACATTTCTGATTTCCTGTTATGGGGGTAACTTTGACAAAAGGCCTATTGCATGTGCAATATCATTTCAATGCCGAGTAAGGGTTATTTGGAGTTTAATTGTTTATTTGTATGTATTAATGTATATTGAATATTTATTTGTATTAATGTATTTTGCATATTTTTTGTATTATACAGTTTTTAATGATACATGGAAATAGAGACAATTCAATTCAATTTACAAAATAATCATTAAAAACCATATTGAAAGAGAAAATGTATTTGTTACTTGTTTTATTATTGATTTTTGTAATTCAGTTTTTATGAGTTCCGGTAAGCAACGATACCACCAATTCAGTTGTTATTATGACCAAGACACAAAGTGTGACAAACGTGATTTTGCGTGACTGCACAAAAGTAATCATAACTTTTGATTTATAAAAATAAATTTAATAAATTTAAATTTATCAGAAAGAAATTGTATTCTGCTTAAATATGATACCAAACCCACATACCTTTTGTGAAAATTACATACCTTAAATATTTTTCTCCCGATTGGACCATTTTTGGAGACACACTGTACAATCATGTCTTACGCTAATACGTATCAGTTATAATTATGCTTCCCCTATATATGAGCATAGAATTGCCTCGTGTTTGAAAGTCTTTTTCGTATAAGGCGAGAGACAAAGTCCGGTATACGATCCCCTTTAAACCAGAAGGAATCATACAAAATAACACTTTGATTTGTTTTGGGTATTTTCCCTTTACGAGGATACTTTGTTTAACGACAAATAATCACGTACAACACAAATAGATAAAGCTTATCACTAATATAAGAATTAGCGATTAATAATTAACACTGTTGATGGATGGAACCGAATTCTGACAAGAATACCTCGATATATATCTCTGAGTGAATCAAATTGAAAATATTTTTCATGAAATTAAGTATCCACTGGTTGAGTAAATTGTTATGTGATAGCTACAACCGTCAATAACAGCTACAAGAATCATCAGCGACCAGCTGCTAAACAGCAGTAGATGTTATCCTCGGCATATCAGATTACGAAAAGGGAAATTAATATAAATTTACAGCCCTATACCTTAATGAATCCTCATAAAACATGTGATCACAAACACAGAAAGAATAAATAGCATATTGGCATGAGTGATGGTTTGCTGTGCCTCAGGAGGGGTGCAAATGAGATTCCCGGCCTTCAAGTATCACCATATGAGCATTTCCACGGTATCTTACGTATTTTTAATTAAGATTTAGGTTGTATAGACCCATATTTTCAAAACATGGATAGAGAATTTAAAACTGTTGTTTGAATTAGCTATGTGTCCCCCATATTCCTTGGTAACAACAGCAAGTGTGAAGACTCTTTGGTTAACTATGAGAAATAACAGGTCAAGTGTTGGTAACTTACGTTACGCAATTTGGACATGATTGGAAATTCAGTATGCACTAATTTCTAAATTGTCCTTATACAAAAGACATTGAAAAATTTATGACTCCTGATTTATAAACATTGAATATCACTGCACATTTCTGACTATGGTACAAGTTGAGATAGTTTTACATTTTCTAGAAATTTTCATGTGAGTCGGTAACTCACGTTACAGTTTGTCCGACGACTTATTTCTGAAAATATCTTCAAGGTTATAGACTCATGTTGGAAAAGCAATACAGTTATCAGTGTAATTAAATATGCTCTAAACTATTTCAGAGAAAAAACTGCTGAAAATGATATTTTTGCTGCTTTTTGCATAAAACTTAGATTTATTCCTGTGTATGGTTGCTGATTCTCGTAGAAGGGGCATCCCGGAACCAACACTTAGGGCAGATATGATGACTGACCCTCATAATTTCTTCATGATTTGTAGGCGATAAGATCACTGAAATGTAACATGATTGAGATAAAGCCATTTTATGAAGTTTGGGGTTTGTCCTCTAACTCATGGAAATGCCCGTATATGAAACGATGAAGTAACATGGTCCAAATTCAAGAGTCAAAGGACAGGTCGCTGTGTATAACGTACAAGCAATTCTCTTCATTGCAAACTGCAATATTTCTTTCAGAACAGAAGGGGGGATTTTATGAAATTTGGCTGTAAAGATAATGTATCACTGCATAGACAAAATATGTTGTCATATCCAGGGATCAAAAGTTCCAGGCCAACGGTCATAAGTTACTTTGTGTATACTTAACATATATTTTTGGTTTGGTCTATTAAACTATCTTAAGAATATTTTGATGGATTTTCATGAAACTTAGCTGAAGTGTGTATCTCAAAATACAAGACGGATAAAGTTTGTTAGACAAGGTCAAATTAAGGTCGCATATGTAATATGTAGTCTATATACGGCAGCTCAGCACATTACTTAGTGCCCTATTTATAAATTTTGACATGGATTAATTAAAACTTTGGGTTCAAAGGTCAAAGATAAAAGTTCAAAGATAAAAATATCTTCTTTATAACAAAACATGGTAAATTCTGCAGAAAATGGTAAAATGCGTAAAGTCATTAAAATTACATACAAAATAGGCTTCTCAGGTCCGTCCGAAACCGGGTTCGTGGTCAAATCACATCCGCTCGTCTGCTCGTGGCCAAAACAGGGGCGCGATAAGCACAAAAAAGGAAGGGTTTTTTTTTTCATGGTCAAAGGTCATAATTTACATTGTGTATACTTTGCATGTTTATCAAAATATCTTAAGAATAGATTGATGGATTTTTCATCTATAAAAGTCAAAGATCACAGGTCAATAATAATTCAAAATAGTACGAGTTTGGCTACAGACTTACCGAGCGACTGCATGTATAGCTCTCGAATATTTCTTATTTTTTTCTTATTTCGTAGTTTCCTGTGACGCAGCTGAGCTAGACAGAAGCCTTACCATCACACCGAGTTCAAATGAAAGCTTTCTAATCGACCATGGGGCGACGGTGACGCTGAGTTGTACTGAACCTGGGGTACTAGTTGGACCAGACTCGGCTTATTGCAACAATGGAACCTGGGAAACAAGTGACTACTCCTATTGCGCAGGTACCTTCATTAACACCACTGAACAATTTCATTACTATTTTATGAAATATATCGTTGGTCAGATAGTGTTCTACTTCTTTGTTTGAAATCACTTTCTCCTTCCTCTCCCCTCCGTTTTGTCCTCCTCTTGTTCTTCGATCATCTTCCCCATGTTATTGTCTTTCTCCTTCTTATCATTACTGGAAATAATAGTTATGATGATGATGATAACAGTAGTAGTAGTAGTAGTAGTAGTAGTAGTAGTAGTAGTAGTAGTAGTAGTAGTAGTAGTAGTAGTAGTAAAAATAATGATAATACGGTAGCTGTATATTGTTGCACTGAACAGCAGAGAAAACAAAGGGATAGTTGTGGTGAAGAAGAAGAAGAAGAAAAAGAAGAAGAAGAAGAAGAAGAAAAGAGAAGGGAGAACCGCTAGACACTTCGTCATAATTTTGCATGGTTTAGCTTTTTATTTTTATACCTCACATAACAATTAGTTTAGCGCTCTAATCAATTAAAATTGATAGAGAAATAAATGAAACGATGTTGAAATTGATTTTTAAAAATGAAACAAAATTGAATGGTTTCGACATGAGGGAATTGGAGGATTTATCATCGTTGTCGTCGTCGTCGTCGTCGTCGGAGGCTATAGGGTGACACGTACTTTTGTTACATTTTCCACTGACTTAACCTTTTGTTGTCTTTGTAGGACCGTGCAGTGTAACTGAGCTTGACAGCGATTTGACCATCGATCCCAGTCCAGAAGGACAGTTGGTCAAGCATGGGACGGAGGTAACAGTGAATTGTTCGAAGCCTGGTGAGATTACAGGAGCAGAGACAGGAGAATGCTTTAACGGCACGTGGAAATTTGCTACCATTCCGTCCTGTGCAGGTTGGTTTTTGCAAATATTCGATGGCTGAAATCATAAAGCATTTCTTTTTCTCATCGCACAATGATAATTTACAAAAATCAGGGACGGTATATGTTCCGTTGTGCATTGATAATAATATTCAATGAATAAAGGAAAACAACGTGTTACAAACAAACATGTGTTATTAAATTTTGCTCTTTTTGCGGCAAAAGAGATGAAAATGCCCAAATTGTCTAAACTTTTCAGTTTAGTTGGAAAATTGTCTGTCGCATAAAATTTGGTATTTTTATACCAGACAACGTGCATTTAATTATGCCTCAAGGGTTGCCGTATGTCATTGTACAAGATATTAGAATTGTCTTCTAAATTATATATTGCATGCATTCATGATGAATAAAACAAAATATTTGTTTTGCTCCGCACTGGGAGGTATTATTGTACCGGAACGTCCATGTTCATACATCAATTGTCTCTTATCCATTTCGATGTAATGTTTTGAGCCATGTAGGTTTCTATGCCACATATTGAGTTTGAGACAATTTTTCTTATTTCAATATAACTGAATCACCTGATATGTACCCCATACTTACTCAAACATAGGGTAACCAATGCAAGCGCGGCGGTACGGGTCCCCCTTGAGTAATAAATTCTACCATAAGTGTTGCTTATTGGTTAAAAAATAATGAAATTGTCGGCATTTAGTGCAAAAATTGTGTCAAGACGTCGACACTAACATTTTGTTAATAACCAAATTAATGATACGCCTACTTTATTTCAAAGGTTGGAATTGTCCGAGTGCGTGTAGCTGTATGTGTATAATATTCAAGTTTCAATCGTGTACAGAAACAACAAATAAACTACACTTATTTTTTTCTTACTAGCATATTGTTTGGAACCTGTTGTCGTCGACGAAGGTTTGGTCTACGAACCCAGTCCTCCTATCAACGAACTGAACACACTATACTACGGGGATGAGGCTGAAATTACATACTCCTGCAACATCAGCTACGGCTATCAACCACTTGGATCTGCTCTGACTCGGCGCAACATGGCACCACGACTTGCCTAACTTGACCGCCAACGTGGGCGATCCTGCAGCGCCACCCAGACTTGACAGTTTGCTGAGTGTACATTTTGACCCCCCCCCCCCCCC
>JZLH01S0245159.1:18424-34304 GCA_001188425.1 Eucidaris tribuloides
CCTCTTTGTTTCTCTCTATTTTGAATTAAACTGTAATCAAGAAAAGACTCAATCTGGGGGCTTTTTCAAAACTTAATATATGTATGTTATTCATATATATTTTCATGCGAGTACGATTGCACGGGACAGCGCCGTCGATAATCCATACGGCGTATAAATATACCTGTCCAGGATAACTACACTGAGTGGTCTCGGGTGGATCTAAGCTGTGCAGATGCGTACAACACCTTCAGGTCCTGACTACACTACTGTCAGCCAAACTTTAACGGGATAATGGAATCCAGACGTGTCTGGATTTCTTGTGTTCGGTAAGTAAAGAGACTTTCTTAGTATTAACACATAGCAGACATTTTAGACAGACGTAAAGATTTCAGACGGATTATGAATAAAATTAATTAGTGTTTTGACAAAACGAGAATGAGCGAAAGCGTACTGTACAGTCTGTCTAAAAATGTTCCCAAGTATTTTTTTTTTATATGAAAGTCACAATACAACCTAGTTATATTGGGTATTGTCATAAAGCTAAAAGACTATACATTCCCAAACAAATTATTCATGTCATTTTATTGTTGTCAATCGTGAGATGTTTAATTTTTCTGCAATGATGCAAAATCGCGTCTGTCCCAATATACTGTATGCGCTATTACATGCTTGTTCTGCATATGTTTAACAAAAACCACTGGCGAGTGTTGAAAAAGTATTGCTTGTAATCGTTCAATTTAGCTGAACGAACAGATTTTTCAGGTTGTACAATTTCTGATCTGTCTCTATGGGGGTAACTTTGACAAAAGGCCTATTGCACATGTGCAATATCATTTCAATGCCGAGTAAGGTTATTTGGAGTTTAATTGTTTATTTGTATGTATTAATTATATTGAATATTTATTTGTATTAATGTATTTTGCATATTTTTTTGTTATTATACAGTTTTTAATGATACAATGGAAATAGAGACAATTCAATTCAATTTACAAAATAATCTATAAAACTATATGAAAGAGAAAATGTATTTGTTACTTTTTTATTTATTGATTTTTGTAATTCAGTTTTTATGAGTTCCGGTAAGCAACGATACCACCAATTCAGTTGTTTATTATGACCAAGACACAAAGTGTGACAACGTGATTTTGCGTGACTGCACAAAAGTAATCATACTTTTGATTTATAAAATAAAATTAATAAATTTAAATTTATCAGAAAGAATTGTATTCTGCTTAAATATGATACCAAACCCACATACCTTTTGTGAAAATTACATACCTTAAATATTTTTTCTCCCGATTGACCAGTTTTTGGAGACACACTGTACAATCATGTCTTACGCTAATACGTATCAGTTATAATTATGCTTCCCCTATATATGAGATAGAATTGCCTCGTGTTTGAAAGTCTTTTCGTATAAGGCGAGAGACAAAGTCCGGTATATACGATCCCTTAAACCAGAAGGAATCATACAAAATAACACTTTGATTTGTTTTGGTATTTTCCTTTACCAGGATACTTTGTTTACGACAAATAATCACGTACAACACAAATAGATAAAGCTTATCACTAATATAGAATTAGCGATTAATAATTAACACTGTTGATGGATGGAACCGATTCTGACAAGAATACCTCGATATATATCTCTGAGTGAATCAAATTGAAAATATTTTTCATGAAATTACAGTATCCACTGGTTGAGTAAATTGTTATGTGATAGCTACAACCGTCAATAACAGCTACAAGAATCATCAGCGACAGCTGCTAAACCAGCAGTAGATGTTATCCTCGGCATATCAGATTACGAAAAGGGAAATTAATATAAATTACAGCCCATAACCTTAATGAATCCTCATAAAACATGTGATCACAAACACAGAAAGAATAAATAGCATATTGGCATGAAGTGATGGTTTGCTGTGGCCTCAGGAGGGGTGCAAATGAGATTCCGGCCTTCAAGTATCACCATATGAGCATTTCCACGGTATCTTACGTTATTTTTAATTAAGATTTAGTTGTATAGACCATATTTTCAAAACATGGATAGGAGAATTTAAAACTGTTGTTTAATTAGCTATGTGTCCCCATATTCCTTGGTAACAACAGCAAGTTGTGAAGACTCTTGTGTTAACTATGAGAAATACAGGTCAAGTGTTGGTACTTACGTTTCGCAATTTGGACATGATTTGGAAATTAGTATGCACTAATTTTCTAAATTGTCCTTATACAAAAGACATTGAAAAATTTAGACTCCTTATTTATAAACATTGAATATCACTGCACATTTTCTGACTATGGTACAAGTTGAGATAGTTTTACATTTCTAGAAATTTTCATTGTGAGTCGGTAACTCACGTTACAGTTTGTCGACGACTTATTTCTGAAAATATCTTCAAGGTTATAGACTCATGTTGGAAAAGCAATACAGTTATCAGTGTAATTAAATATTGCTCTAAACTATTTCAGAGAAAAAACTGCTGAAAATGATATTTTTGCTGCTTTTTGCATAAACTTAGATTTATTCCTGTGTATGGTGCTGTTCTCGTAGAAGGGCATCCCGGAACCAACACTTAGGGCAGATATGATGACTGACCCTCATAATTTCTTCATTGATTTTGTAGGCGATAAGATCACTGAAATGTAACATGATTGAGATAAAGCCATTTATGAAGTTTGGGGTTTGTCCTCTAACTCATGGAAATGCCCGTATATGAAACGATGAAAGTAACATGGTCCAAATTCAAGAGTCAAAGGACAGGTCGCTGTGTATAACGTACAAGCATTCTCTTCTTTGCAAACTGCAATATTTCTTTCAGAACAAGAGGGGGTTTTATGAAATTTGGCTGTAAAGATAATGTATCACTCGCATAGACAAAATATGTTGTCATATCCAGGGAATCAAAAATTCCAGTGCCAACGTCATAAGTTACTTTGTTGTATATTACATATATTTTTGGTTTGGCTATTAACTATCTAAGAATATTTTGATGGATTTTCATGAAACTTAGCTGAAGTGTGTATCTCAAAATACAAGACGGATAAAGTTTGTTAGAAAGGTCAAATTAAGGTCGCATATGTAATATGTAGTCTATATACGGCAGCTCAGCACATTACTTGTAGTGCCCTATTTATAAATTTTGAATGGATTATTAAAATTTGGGTTCAAAGGTCCAAAAGATAAAGTTCAAAGATAAAAATATCTTCTTTATAACAAAACATGTAAATTCTGCAGAAAATGGTAAAATGCGTAAGTCATTAAAATTACATACAAAATAGCTTCTCAGTCGTCCGAAAACGGGTTCGTGGTCAAATCACATCCGCTCGTCTGCTCGTGTGCCAAAACAGGGGCGCGATAAAGCACAAAAAGAAGGATTTTTTTTTCATGGTCAAAGGTCATATTTACATTGTGTATACTTTGCATGTTTATCAAAATATCTTAAGAATACATTGATGGATTTTCATCTATAAAATCAAAGATCACAGGGTCAATAATAATTCAAAATAGTACGAGTTTGGCTACAGACTTACGAGCGACTGCATGTATAGCTCTCGAATATTTCTTATTTTTTTCTTATTCGTAGTTTTCCTGTGACGCAGTTGAGCTAGACAGACCTTACCATCACACCGAGTTCAAATGAAAGCTTTCTAATCGACCATGGGGGACGGTGACGCTGAGTTGTACTGAAACCTGGGTACTAGTTGGACCAGGCTCGGCTTATTGCAACAATGGAACCTGGGAAACAAGTGACTACTCCTATTGCGCAGGTACTCTCATTAACACCACTGAACATTTCATTACTATTTTATGAAATATATCGTTGGTCAGATTAGTGTTCTACTTCTTTGTTTGAAATCACTTTCTCCTTCCTCTCCCCTCCGTTTTGTCCTCCTCTTGTTCTTCGATCATCTTCCCCATGTTATTGTCTTTCTCCTTCTTATATTACTGGAAATAATAGTTATGATGATGATGATAACAGTAGTATAGTAGTAGTCAGTAGTAGTAAGTAGTAGTAGTAGTAGTAGGTAGTAGTAGTAGTATAGTAGTAGTAAAAATAATGATATCGGTAGCTGTATATTGTTGCACTGAACAGCAGAGAAACAAAGGGATAGTTGTGGTGAAGAAGAAGAAAGAAAAAAGAAGAAGAAGAGAAGAAAGAAAAGAGAAGGGAGAACCGCTAGACACTTCGTCATAATTTTGCATGTTTAGCTTTTATTTTTTATACCTCACATAACAATTAGTTTAGCGCTCTAATCAATTAAAATTGGATAGAGAATAAATGAAACGATGTTGAAATTGATTTTTAAAAATGAAACAAAATTGAATTGTTTCGACATGAGGGAATTGGAAGATTTATCATCGTTTGTCGTCGTCGTCGTCGTCGTCGGAGGCTATAGGGTGACACGTAGCTTTTGTTACATTTTCCACTGGACTTAACTTTGTTGTCTTTGTAGGACCGTGCAGTGTAACTGAGCTTGACACGATTTTACCATCGATCCCGTCCAGAAGGACAGTTGGTCAAGCATGGACGGAGGTAACAGTGATTGTTCAAGCCTGGTGAGATTACGAGGAGCGAGACAGGAGAATGCCTTAACGGCAACGTGGCAATTTTGCTACCATTCCGTCCTGTGCAGTTGGTTTTTGCAAATATTCGATGGCTGAAATCATAAAGAATTTCTTTTTTCTCATCGCACAATGATAATTACAAAATAAGGGACGGTATATTGTTCCGTTGTGCATTGATAATATATTCAATGAATAAACGGAAAACAACAGTGTTACAAACAAACATGTGTTATTAACTTTTGCTCTTTTTGCGGCAAAGAGATGAAATGCCAAATTGTCTAAACTTTCAGTTTACGTTGGAAATTGTCTGTCGCATAAAATTTGTATTTTTATACCAGACAACGTGCATTTAAATTATGCCTCAAGGGTTGCCGTATGTCATTGTAGCAAGATATTTAAATTGTCTTCTAAATTATATATTGGCATGCATTCATGATGAATAAAAACAAAATATTTGTTTTGCTCCGCACTGGGAATATTATTGTACGGCAACGTCCATTTTCATACATCAATGTCTCTTCATCCATTTCGATGTTATGTTTTGAGCCATGTAGGTTCTATGCACATATTGAGTTCTTAGACAATTTTTTTATTTCAATATAACTGAATCACTTGATATGTACCCCATACTTACTCAAACATAGGTAACCCATGCAGCGCGGCGCGTACGGGGTCCCTTGAGTAATAAATTTCTACCATAAGTGTTGCTTATATGTTACAAAATAATGAAATTGTCGGCATTTAGTTCAAAATTGATGTCAAGACGTCCCACTAAATTTTATAAATAACCAAATTAATTGATACGCCTACTTTATTTCAAAGGTTGGAATGTCCGAGTGCGTGTAGCTGTATGTGTATAATATTTTAAGCCAAGTTTAGTTTTGGGTTTTTTTTTTTTTTTGTTATTTGAAGCTTTATGCCCAAGTCATAACCCTGCAATAATAGATTCTGAATGTCTTTAGTTTTTTTTTTATTAATTAATGAAAATTCTCGGGGGGACCCCAAAATTTTACATTATAGCATCTAAAGGTTAAAAGGCTTTAAGGTTACATGTGTTATACCTCATCTGAAAGAGCAGACTCAGGCGCTTTCAGATGAGGTATAACTATCATATAACTAATTTGTCTTTGGGGTTTTTTTATTGATTAATGAAAAATGTCGGGGGGACACCGACATTTTTTTACTATATTTTACATTATAGCATTCAAAGGGTTAAAAAGGTTATATGAGTTATATATCATCTGAAAGAGCTGCGTGTGCTCTTTCAATGAGGTATACACAATGTAACCTTTAAAGCCTTTTTAACCTTTAGATGCTATAATGTTAAATTTTGGGGGGTCCCCGAGTTTTTCATTAACTAATAAAAAAAAAACTAAAGACATTCAGAATCTATTATTGCAGGGTTATGACTTTGGGGCATAAAGCTTTCAAATAACAAAAAATACCCAAAACTAACGTGGGCTTTAAGTTTCAATCGTGTACAGAAACAACAAATAAACCACAACTTATTTTCTTCTTTACTGCATATTGTTTTGAACCTGTTGTCGTCGACGAAGTTTGGTTACAAACCGGTTCCTATCAACGAACTGAACACACTATACTACGGGGATGAGGCTGAAATTACATACTCCTGCAAACATCAGCTACGGCTATCAAACCCTGGAACTGCTCCTGACGGCAAATGCAGCGACTTGCAATGACGGAACGTGGATCACGGCAGCGCCACCTAACTGCAGTTGTGAGTACAATTTGAGCCCCCCCCCCAAAAAAAAAAAAAACTATTACAAAAAAACAAACGCAAACTACAAACACAATTACACACACACACACACACACACACACACACACACACACACACACACACACACACACACACACACACACACACACACACACACACAACACACACACACACACACACACACACGCGCGCGCGCGCGCGCGCGCGTGAGTTTGGGAGGGGGAGTGACGGATAAGACCTTTGGGCACCGGCAGATGTTCCCGGGTCATGTTCTCTGATAAAATCTTAACAAAATACCGTGTGAAGTATCGGTGGGGGTAGACCGGCTGAGCCCAATGCTGGTCAGGCCACTGTTTTCTCTCTGAAAATCGAAATATTCAATCAAGCATTTTTAGTATGAAGATAAGAGGGTTTTTTTCTTTGCTAGGTGTGATCTTCTTCCTGTGACCGCTTCAGCAGAGACGTCGATCCTAGGAAGCAGGGGGGGCAGTCGCCCTCCCCCCCCCCCGCATGAAAATATTGGGAGGCAAACATATCGATTTGCCCCCCCCCCCCCACCCCCCCATAATTTTGACAACTTGAAAAATTCAATGCAAGGATATGTTTAAGGGTAAGTCCAAGCTATTTTGCAACTTTGTCCCACGCGTTACCGACAAATAATTTGCCATAAATTAATTTGACTTATCTTCATTTATATTTTCATGTTTTTGGTAAATGATCAAGAACCTTTACCAAAACATGAAAAATGATTGAGATGAGTCATTTCCGTAATTAATTTTATGGCAATTATTTGTCAGGACGCGTGGGAAGCTTGGACTTGCCCTTAAATGCATTGAAAAGCACTATAAAACCATTAAACTTAGCATAAAAATACTATCAAATTTACAAAATTGCCAATTTTTAACTTTTTAACTTTGCCCACCCACCCCCCCCCCTCCATCCGAAACATGGATCGACGCCCCTGCGCTTTAAAGAAACACATTGGCATTTTTCGTTGTTGAAAGTCTTTCCAAATTATCAAAATCGTTTCACGGGATATGAAACCTCACTATGAGGCTAGGGTGAATCAAACATCCCACCCTTATAGGGAGGCGAAAAAATATCAAATTCTGTGTTCCCGTTTCTCCACCTGTACTGGGTAATCTCTCCGCCTAGGAGAAGAAAGGAAAAAGAATATTTATTGACTTCATTTCAAATAATTTGTTATTTTCTAACAATAACTTCAATAGGACATCATTATGGAAAGACAAAAAGGCAAAAAGACATGCAAAAAATGCGTTATGCGGTATGTTGCGATACTTATGGCAAGGGAGGGTATTTTAGAGTTTTAGACTACAGTGTACATCTTATCCATGCAACAGTGTAGATGTATTTTGTGTCATGTGTGTTGTGATTTGTTCTCTAAATTGCGCTGATTTCATCCTCATGAAAGGCTCAAGCAAGCCAAGAGAGATGTAAAAGCTATTTTATTTATGTAGGGAATTACTATATACCACAACCCTGATATTTTCCAATAATTAAGCTAATTTACCATTTTGACAATAATAAAAAAATTCAAAATTCCAACATTTCCAGCCCGTTAAAATTCCCCAAAACTTTCCATGGAAAGTTTCCAAAATTCACAGAAAGGGTCGAATCCATTACAAATCCATATAGGGTAAACTATACACTGTTTTATACTCCATGACAAGTCGAGTAGTGTAATTTTACATAAGATATAAGACTTCTGAAGAACCCATTTAAAAACTAGTGACATATTAAAAACGGTTCAATTGGTTTAGTACAACTAACTACGTGTACTATCAAACTATCTAACTATTATCAAACCTTGTAATTTGAAAGCATCACAGAACATTACGGTTGTTGTAGTCTTAGGAGTACATAGAAATTGAGGATAATCATTCGCTATATACTGTAAATGACAAGAGAAACAGGGGCATCGATCGTGGGGGCAAGGGGCAGCCCCACACCCATGAAAATATTGGGGGCAAACATAATGATACTGATCCAATTTATTTTGGCAATTCATGAAACGTAATACACGGATACGTTCAAAAAGCAATGAGACATTAGAAAACCACTAAATTTAACGTAAATAATACTGCTACATAATATACAGATATCGTCTAGTACGGGGTATAATATAACATTCTTTGGAGCGTCAGGGAGTTATATTTTCCCAAGGGATTATATTTTCCCAAAGCGTGCACGACAAGGGTCATTTTTGGGAATTTACGATGCAGGATTTTGAAAAATTTTGTTTCTGGTGAATGATTAAGCGTTATTTATGTTGATCATCTATCGTTTGACCCCCTTACACCTCCCCTGGCATTTTCGCATATTTTACGCTTCGATAAGCTCAATTTGAAAATTTCCATATTTCTCAATTTGGAAATTGTAAAATCCATTATGTTTATTGAAAAAACATGAAATCCGGTATTTTTCAGCAAAATGTATCTTTACATGTTGTACGAACATAAGAGGTTGTAACCATGTCATGGTTGAGTGAGCACACTTTATGAACAAAGCAAAAAGTGCCATTATTTACCATTATTTTGGCATAAGAGATGACTGCTGTGACTTTTGAAAAGTGACATTTTTGCCTTTAATGCATGCTCACTCATGCATGGCTTCACGGATCATTCACATTTCCACACAGTTATTCAATAAGTGTAGGAATACTCCTGCCAAATTATTTTGCTAAAACTCATTTCATTAAAAAGTTATGGTTGTTTGAAAGAAAAGGGTAGTTACTTTTTTTGTTGTGTTTATTATTGCTCGAGTGTGTTCTTGTGGAATCTGTTGCAAGATCCTGTCGTGCATACATGTTGGTAATAAAAGCCTGAAAGGATTGAATTCAAAATGAACAGCGAAACAAAAGAGGATATGATTATTGTGTCTATTGATAGTAGTGTTATACTTAAAGGTATTGGCTAACATTTACCACAGTTAAAAAAATCTGAGCTACATGATTCTCCATGCTACCATTGTCTTTGATAAGATCTAAAAATGACGCCCTGAAAAAATTGTATTTCAAAATTATTATTTAGTGCTTTAGAAAAGTGAAAATCGTAAGTTGATCGGATTCACCTGCCCATTTTCTCCCATAGACTTACTGTGTGTACATCTACGCTATTTAAACTCGCCCAGAGTTTTAATTGTTTATTCATGCATAACTTGCCATTGACAGTGTAACTTTCCAAACTTTTTTATTCTAGGGTGTTTATTTGTCCATATGAACACTACTATGTAGTTCAGATATTTGACTTTTTTTTTAAATTGAAGCTCCACAATGTTAGCCTATCACTTTAACAAACAAAGGAGCAAAATAATGCGCATGCATGACAAAAATTATATCACTGAGACTGCAAACAGTTTCGCTTGTAATTTCACCGGTTCTCATCCATTAACTTCCCATGCACTGTGCACGAAATAATTATTATTCTCGTACGTAGGTTTAATAGTGTCTTTCTTGTTAATTCCTTCGAAAAAAATAGTACAAATGAGCACTGTGATCACCGAACTAACGACCTTATTGGACACCACTACCGCAGACGGTGACCTGAGTACCGCAAACACTGAAACAACGCCGCCCATCATATCGACAACAGATGCCACGTCGACATCAAAGCCAGAACCAACTACAATACCGCCGAAAACAACTCCAACTAATACAACTCCACCACCTAAACCAACAAACGGTACGTTATATACTTTATATATAACCCTTCTATCTATTTATCAAACTATCCAGCGATCTGTCTATCTATCTATCCATCTATTTATCTATCTGTTTATATATCTATCTATATACGTATGCATGTATGTATGTATGGATGGATGTATGTATGGATGGATGGATGTATGTGTGCATGTATCTATCTATCTAGCTAGCTAGCTAGCTAGCTATTTACCTATTTATCTATCTACCTATTTATCTATCTATCTATCTATCTATCTATCTATCTATCTATCTATTTATCTATCTATCTACCTATCTATCTATCTAATCTACTTGTCATTTACAAGTACCTCATCTTTCGATAAGGAAAATTCTTTAACATTTTCTCTAACTTCACTTGATCAGAGCACGTACTATAGTTCCATGGGTGTTCGTGCGCACCATCCTGTTGAAATGTTATTGTTGACTAAACCCAAAAACTTTAAGTGGGCAACTTTTTAGACACCCAAATCCATCACGGATGGGTATTTTCTTCAGCATGATAGTGACAATGCCATAAGACATTATTTTAACGGAATATTTTGCGATATCCTATCGTAATTGTGTATTATCTTCTGTTGATGTTCATATAGCACCTTGCGAGTCATGCGATGACAGTGAACTCTGTGTGAACAATGCTTGTGAATGCCGCCCTGGTCTGTACAGAAACGGGATGACAAGTGCAAAGGTAAACACGTAAGCTCGTTTTAACTCTTTACACGTTGAATTTATTCTGAAAGTATAACAATGACAATCGTTCTTTTCACATTTTCTTTGGATTTTGCATTGATTTCCTTATTGCGGTGTTGAAAATGGTAGTTTTTTTCTGTAGATGTTACTTAGCACAACATAGCTATCCTTTAAGTGTCTTCCGTACAAGGTTGAAAGAGAAAACTTATTATTACGATTGTTCAATTTAATTTTACGATTGTGCACAGATGCACCATAAGCACGCAAAGGGTTAAAGGGCAATAACATGATCGGGATAAATTTTAAAAAATGTCTCAAGAACCAAACTGGTTGAAAGATATACCGGTCTATAAACTAACTGGAGTGTATTTCCTGGCCAGAAGGATTTGTCTTGAAATCGTTTCCTCAAGGAAAATCAAGCATGAATATACCAGTTAATGAATTTCTCTTGAACCCGAGAGAAAGCTACACAACAAATTTGTCTGTCACAAGCCATACTGATGGTAGTTCTTTTAAAAAATAAGTCAATTTTTTACTACACAATATTTCACAGTAGAATCACTGAATAGTTCACTTGATTCTAAAATAGTTTTACCCCAAGTTAAGGACCCAGTCATGTCATTTACCTTTAACTGCTCGATTTAAAGGTTTGGGTTAAAGGATCGGGTCGCGTTTTTGTTCTGACCTTTTTGGCGGTGAACTGTGGTCGCCAGTGGCGTATAGCATGGGTCAATTCGTGGGGGAGGGGCAAGGGGGCAATCAGTTTTCATAAGGGTAGTGATATAAAGTTAGGATTTATAGGGTTACTTTTTAACCAAATTTACTTATACTGTACTAGTAACCGAATACTCCAAAATATGAAGAGAATAGTTCCAAAAAGGGGTACTTAACCCACTCAAGTAACTTCGAGAATGTACTTTCTTTGACCGAATTTGTACACGCTGCTGTGGTAGTGAGATATTAGGGTTTATTTTGGGGTAGTAATCGATTACTCCAAAATATGAAGAGAATAGTTCCAAAAATGGCACTAGACCACTCGGGTGACTTTTGAGACTGCTATTTCTTTGACCGAGTTTGTACATCCTGATGTGGAAGAAAGAACTAAAATTCGCAATATTTCGTATATTTTGTGTAATTTGACAGTAATGGCATGGTATGTTTCCAGTATAAGAAAATTTGAGCCACATGATTCCCCATGCTAGCCTACCAGTGTCTCTGATAAGGTTTAAAAAATGAAACCCTGACAATATTGCAGTTCAAAACGATCATTAAACATGTATGCTTATAAGAAGTGAAAATCATTGAGCGACCATTTCAGTTTTTTCCTACAGACTCCCGGACAGACTGCTGTCATGCAGAATTTTGTCAGCTGACAAGAATTCATATACCGATATGTATCTGTACATATTTTACGAGAAACAGCAAAATTGTTTGAACTTTTGTGTTCTTCTAGACTGTTTATTTGTCCATTCAAACACTGTTAGATATGTCAAATAGCAAAGTTTGACATTTTTTAAATGGGCTACCACAATATTTTATAGTATCTTTAATATTTGTAATCCAAATTTATATAGGAGACCAATGTACGAACGTCAGTCACCCTCTTTTGGTGCAAAAGTGCCTTTTGAAAATAAGTTCGTCATGTATTCATACGTTACAATTTATTTCATTTATTCACAGCTGCAAAATCAATCGAGGTCTCGATAGATATAATCGAAATCAACGGCCAGCCTGCCGAGTACATACCGGAATACGGCGATCCGACTAGTGAAGAATTTAAGGAACTGGAATCAGTTGTTTGTGAACCGGTACGTACTACACTTTACGGTGGGAGCAAAAAAGAAGCCCCAGGCTCAATCCCAAGTCGCTCAAAAGAAAAGAACAATATTATAAAATTAATACTAATGAATGACAGAATCATTATTCGTATAGAATATTGGTTATTCATATTCAGCCACGAATAAATGCTTAGCAATTAGCAATCGATTTTGTTAAACAAGTCAAAGTTGCCTTTGTCCAGGTTTTGAATTTTCAGTGTGCATGTACACACTAAAAAAATAAAGGTGCGCGCAACGTGCAACTTTGCGGAAATAGGTGCATAGCAATTTCTGCGGCGGTATTCGAGCAATTCTGCACCTTTCATGGCTGAGCGCTCGCCCCACTCCATTATGTTTGCAAGTTTGCACTTTTTAGGCGCACATTTATGCAAATTTATGGATGTTTTCTCTTCCGAAGCCCGGTGTGAGCTATTTCTACCATCTGTTTCTATGAATACAATTTCAATACGAAAAATGCAACTTGCATACGTTATACTATTTTCTATGTCGGACAAGCTCAGACAAGCTTTCAGGTTGTCAAAACAACCTTTGTTTAAAAGGTATGCATGAAATTTGAATATATCACGAAAACAGCCCCTGGGTCCAAAGTTTGCACGTTAAAGGATGAAAATAATGCACCTTCAGCTTCAACACTATGTAATTATGTGAAAATACGCACCTTCACGGCCAGCGTGTTGGCCAAGTGGGTAGAGCGTCCGTCTCACATGCGGAAAGTCGCAGGTTCGACCCCCGGTAAGGTCATATGTGTACAAGTTTTTTAAATATTTGTAAATGTTAATTAACAAAGTGTGTTATAATGTAAATACTATAAATAGCACTGGAATGAACGTAAATTGCGGTTCACACACAAAAACACAGTTTGCAAGAAAAAGAAGAATACTTTTTATTTTCTATAGTGCAACTTTGTACCTTTCGGGTGCAACTTTGCACCTTTTAGTTGTAATTTTAAACCTTTCGGGTGCAACTTTGCACCTTTCAGAAAGGTGCAAAGTTGCACTTTTAAAGGTGCTCCCTGTGTGACATTGGTCTGCACCTTTAAAGGTGCAAAGTTGAGCCTATTTTTTAGTGTGTATGACTATTGTTGTTTTGTTGTAAATACTGTAAACAATGTCGTTATGCAGCCCAAACTAAGCCAACGTGAATAAAAATCATGTTGGATTGTATATAAAATAAATTGATTCCCGAGCAGTTACCCATGAGTGAATATGAAAGATGAATATACCATAATGGAAGTTAAACGACTAGGCTATCATTCTTTGATATCAGTTTTTGATAACACTTTTTGATTGTAAATCTTTATTTCCCTTTTTTTTACTCACACTGCATAGTTTTTCATCTCAATTATAGACTATAAATGAATCACAGAATGAACTAATAAATGAAAGAATGAATGAATGAATCATGCAGAAGGATCATTAGCAATGGAATAACATCAATTGTGTGATAAGGTGGTGTATAGTTTGGTTAAAAAAACAAATGAATTATGTTTTTAGATGGATCTATATCGTTTATTAGTACCCTGAAAATCACAAAATCTGAAACGCTTTAATTTTTGAGAAATTTAAAAATCAAATGCGTCCATGGTGTTTGATGTCAACGTTTTCTCTGTTTCATTAAACCCCAAGTATTGTTTAGGTAAATACACACAACAACAAAAGTAACTACCCCCTTTTTCAAACTACCATAACTTTTTAACGAAAAAAGTCTCAGAAAAATGATTTAGCAGGAACATTTCTACATTCATTGACTAATATCTGTGTGAAAATAAGATTAATTTGTCAAGCCATGCATGAGTGAGCATGCATTAAAGGCAAAACTGTCACTTTTCAAAAGTCACAGGAGACATCTCTTATGCCAAAATAATGGTAAATAATGGTATCTTTTGCTTTATTTATAAAGTGTGCTCACTGAACCATGACATGGTTACAACCTCTTATGCTCGTCCAACATGTAAATATACATTTTGCTGAAAAATATCTGATTTCATTTTTTTCAATAAACTTAATGGATTTTACAATTTCAAAATTGAGGAAGGATGGGATTTTTTAAGTTCAGCTCACTGTAGCGTAGAATATGCGAAAAGTGCGGAAAGAAGTGTAAGGGGGGTCAAATGATAGATGATTTCTATAAATGCTGCTTAATCATTCAACCGAAACAGAATTTGTCAAAATCCTGCATCAAAAATCCCTCAAAATGACCCTTGTGACTTTTGAAAAGTGACATTTTGCCTTTAATACGTGCTCACTCATGCATGACTTGACGGATCAATCACATTTTCACACAGAGGTTAGTCAATCAGTGTAAGAACACCCTTGTCAATTTTCTTTGCTCAAAACCGTTGATTGAAAAAGTTATGGTATATTGAAGAAGGGGGTAGTTACTTTTTGTTGTGTTTAGTAAAAAAATGCAATCCTTTGCAATTTTTAGATACCCCTATATGGTCTATCAACACCCTGAAAATGCTCGCTCTGAAACACTCCCATTTTTAGAAATTACTAAGAATTTAAAATTTCGAGGGGACCCCCGACATTAGCGATAGGCGTACGCATGATTTTGCAAGGGGGGGGGGGTGTTCATCCGCGGCCAATTCGTAGGTCCAAACATCCGTCAAGTTGAAAATTATTCTTCAATGCAAGTTATGATATAAAACTGTTTGTACGTCAATGAAGAGTAAACTATCTTTGCTTCCCGCTAAGATTTTCTATCGTAAATAATGTTTAGATACGTTTATTCCATCTTTTTGAAACATCTTCTGACAGTTTGACAGTTTGTATAGTGGAGATGCAGACTATCGTGGATGTGAGGTTATTGAATTCGGGAGTGGAGGCATCGCTGTCGATTACTTGCTAGTATTCGACTCGGTGTCAGATGTTACCACGGAACAAGTACAAGATGACGTCACCACTTCATTGCAGAAAAATTGTGGGAATTTCAACGGAAGTTCATCAATTACATTTAAAAATGATTCTCTAATCGTAACTGGTGAGTACACACTGTATGTGCTCATACATTGCCACGAGTTAAAAGGTGGACTTTTTAGTTATTTTTTTCTTCCTCCTTCGCCTCACTGTTTCATCTCCTCCCTCGCTTTCTTACATTTCAGCAAATTTTCATATCATTAATTTCATTGTTTCTTCTTCTTCTTCTTCTTCTTCTTCTTCTTCTTCTTCTTCTTCTTCTTCTTCTTCTTCTTCTTCTTCTTCTTCTNTNTCTCCTTCTTCTTCTTCTTTTTAATTATTATCATCGTTATCATTGTCGTCGTCAGTATGTTATGTTGATAATCTTTTATAATTAGAGATGACCAATGTGACGCACTGACTTACTCATAGCCAAGGGAATAT